>JBBPUD010000230.1:0-36385 GCA_038094475.1 Phylloporus aff. rhodophaeus | reverse complement strand
TTCAAGGGACTGGGCCCGAGCCGGTGACGGTTGCGCGAAAAGGTCTCGGCTGGGACTAGGTGCCTGATGAGTGCATATGAAACACGGGAGGCAAGCCATCGACAACACGAGTCGTCCAGAGGTTGAGACGCACACTACGCCAACGTTCCCGTTCCCTCACCCCATCTTGCATTAGACACCACTTCATCAGCCAATGTTTAAAGGGCATACTTCAGGTTTACACCGCGCTCGCTCTAGGTTAAAGGCAGTCTCCGAAGATGTGCCGTTGCGGTCCATGTCGCAAACCGAGCTTGGTAGATATTCTACCTTTCACTTTCGCACTGTTACTGAGCAGATATTTCAGCGCTTTTGGATGAGAGTGTCAGTCCCAGCAGTGCCGACCTTACTCTACCGAAAAGGAATCAGGTCCTTCGTTACTGGTGCTACGGTCTCCATGCCTTCCTCGTCGTTCTCCACATTATGCTCGTGGGGATGTTGTTCACCCACCCAGAGCATCGTTTCACGGTCTCTGTCAATAACATTGCTGCCACCATCGCGCTGAGAGCATTTCTCCAGGGATTTTACTCGGTATGTCTCTCCATCTACTCTTGCTCTCACAATGCAACCTCACCCTAACAAGGTGTACACCGCCGTGCTTGTCCTCATGACGCGCCATCTCGCGATGTCCGCGGCCATGTCGAAACGTCAGACGCTCACAGCTGTGCACGACATTTCTGGCGCGTGGAATGGCATCGGGGCTGCGATCAACGCCTTGTGGCAACAAACCAAAATCGTGTCCGCCCCGGCGACAATCCTGGCGACACTCGTCTACCTCGGGTGCATCTCCGCCCTGCACATCATCTCCTCGTCGGTCGTCCAGTTCAATGCGTTTAACGATACCGTTACGAGTGAGGTGCCATCGACGCTGGCGTGGCCGCCTCCATCTGTCGACCTTACGGCGATTTCGTGGGATACCGTATCCCCCTTGTTGACGCTGTGGCCACTGCTGGCGACAGCCAAGGGGCTGAGTGGAAGTACTCTGTATGACATGCCGTCGTTAGGGTACACATACAGCGGTGCTGTCGTAAACGCGACCACGCTCACCGCCGAGTGTGGTCTTCTCTCGAACCTCTCCGTCGGCGTGTTGAATTCTACTTCGGGAAATGAGGTCTACGATGTGAACATCAGTGGTCTTGGTGAAGTCGGGTTACTTGCATCAGGTGCGCTTGTTACTAGCGTGGTTTACGATACCTCCTGCTCAACGCGGACAACCAGACTTACTGAATGGCGTGTTTTTTATGGATCTCCCTGGCCCAAATTCAACGACGGTGAATATTTCACAAATTGTATTATCAGCCCTCTTGTGAATGTGCTTTATAGAATAACAATTACATTGGCTATCAAGTTGCTACGGGGATTGAGCTGGGGAATCTGTCCAACAGGATTGCACAAGTGACCGTCAACAGTACGTCCTCGAGTACAGGTAAATTTCAAGGGATGTCACTGTGCTGCGGCTCATCCATGATTGATCGTTATAGGATCGTTCGCCAGCTTTTCAATCACGACATATTTTGTTGCGTGTACCCTGAATGCGACATCAAATGACCTCTACCTTCCTATGCAAAATGGAAAAGTCGATCAAAATATCCCTACGCCTGCTTCCTCTGAGCCATGGACAATCTGGTCTCCAGGACCAACTACAAATTTGACTCGAGTGGTATGTGATTCCTTTTACATCACGTTCTCAAACCAACAAGTATGATATAGTTCAGTGCTGCTCAGCGAGGACTTCATTCCTCAATCGGATATTCTAGTCATTCCGAACTTTGTCAGATCATAGATACCCCTGGTCTGTATGGAGAGTGTGGACACATTTCTTTGGCTGATGTGTAAGTACTATTTTTCTCCATTCCTCAAAGTTTACTAAATTGAATAGATATACAAATGATCTATTGGGTGTCCAATGGACTTCAGAAGCGATGGCTTCATCTATAACACCCTCACAAGTTCTAGTTCTCAGCCAGAGAGAAATGGAGAATGCTGTTGCACAGCTTGCAGCCACATTTATATGGTTAGGTATGTGACAAATCAGATCCACAAAATCACTGACTGTATTCACTTTGTTTCATACATTGTAGCAGGTGCAAGTGGAGGGTTTCAACAAGTTCAGGGAAAGAGCATAATAAGCAATTCCATCCTCAGGCTTAGATTAAATGTATGTTTCTCCCTCTGAGCCCTGACATGTACTAACCCTGAAAATTCTCACAGGTGAATCTAGTGCCAGTAAGTTCTTCCTAGGAGTATATGCAAACTATGCTATAATCACTTAGGTTTCTATTGGCTTGGCTACTTCAGTGATGCTCTTGCTCATTGTTGTCTGGATGTTTTGTGGTTCCCATCCACCACACCTCAAGACATCAGTTACCAGACTGGGTATTCTAGAGCTGATATGGATATCTGTCCACTCTCTAACTTTGCAGGATCTCATGAAAACAGCTGATAGCTCTACACCTGATCAACTAAGACTAAAAGGAAGAAGGGCTGAGGTTTGCCTTGCTAATCTGGTATCTGAGCCAACTACCTATGAAGAAGACAATATCCTACTAGCCCATAATCTTGACCAGAGAGGAATTTCCATCAAAGGTTGTTATCTTTATTTTCTACATAGCCCACTACTTAAGCCAAAGTCATATAGGAAAACCCTGCACTTACTTTCTGTGTTATGTTCTTCATATGGTTCTCTTGGCAGTCCATGTGTTCTTGCTTGTTCTGTTGAAGTATCATCCTGAACACCAAATCATAATGACATCAGACAACACATGGGTTACAACTGCTTTGAGTTTATCTATTCAAGCATTCTACACAGTGAGTTTGTTGTCTTTCTTATCTCACTATACCTCATAATCTATCTAGCTGTACACTGCTGGGCTGGTGTTTATCACTCAGCAACTTGCACTTTTAACTATGGTTAGAAGAAAACATTATCTAACAGCAATACATGATATCTCTCAAGCTTGGACTAGCACTGGAGCTGCCCTCTATTCTTTATGGGAGCAAACAAAAATGAAATCCTCTCTCTGGACAATTCTGGGTGTAGCTGTCTACTTGGCATGTGTCTCTGTTCTTCATATTGCCTCCTCCACCATCATGCAGTTTAGTGCTTTCAATGGCACTTCCACCATTTCTATTCAGTCAATAACCACTTGGCCCAATAGTGCTGTTCTTTCCAATGGATCTTGGATAGGCCCAAATCAGATTGTTACACCTAGCAATTTGCTACAGAACTTGGAGACCACAGGTTTGCTCAACAATACCCTCTATGACATTGTGAACACAACAACCCCTACTTTTACAACTGCTGTTGTAAATACTACCTCTCTTCAAGCTAGCTGTGGGCTATTATCAAACCTTTCATCTTCCAATGCTGGAAATTTAAATTTGAACTTCTCTGTGAGTGGTCTTGGTAGTGGAAATTTAACTTCCAGTAAGCCTTTGACTTTTATTTGAGTTCTCAATTTCTAATATTAGTATAGCACTAGCTATTCAAAGTGAAAGTAACCAAATTTCCTTTATTCCTTATCTTCCAACCTTGGTAAGCACTTTATATTCTATAATAGCCATTAAAGAGAGCTTGATTCCTACCAGACTTCTTCAACTGAATGCCCATCATGTGATCAATATTTGTTCTTTCTGATCACAACTAATGTTGAACTGGACCCATCAATTGCCAACAATACCATAGGTTTAACTGTTGATGTCGCAGCAGGTATGTTATAAGCTTGACTGGTTATACAATTAGATTACCTATGATCTTATAGCAGGTGACACTCCAATTATGGGGTATCTTGCAGCATGCTCTCTATTCCCACAAGCAGGTTATGGAACCATGGATCTTCAGACTAGAACTCTTTCTTCAGTTTTACCTCAGTCCATTCAACAATCCTGGAAGTTATGGGATGCAAAGGATATAGGATCATCAAACCTTGTATTTGTTGTAAGTAGTTGAGCTTTCTAATCTGGTTATACTCACTTCTAATTTTATTAAATAGGCTAATTCTGTCTTTGAAAGTACAGCATTTGGAGTTTGTCCTCAAAGTAACTTTATAGAATGTTCCATGTACAAGTATGTCTTCACATGGTTGATGTTGATCTAACTCTGAAATACTGCTATATGTAGCATATCAATTCCAATGCAAAACAACACCCTTTATACAGTTACTCCAAATCAACTACAACAGGCTATTGAAAACTCAGTGGCAGCAATGATTTGGATAGGTAATTGATATCATTGCCTGGTTATTGTCTCTGACAAATCACTAACCATTTAGGGGGTCAGATTGGGCCAAGTGGAGGAGGATTTGAGAGAGAAACTGGTAAAAGCCAGGTTGTAGTGATAACAACTAAGTGGAGGCTCAATGTAAGTATCAAGATTATTTGCTAAATATTCTTTGTTGATGCTAAAACTAATAGATAAACAAAACTCCAGTAAGAATTATGTATAACTATCTAAAGTTGGTTAATATTCCATTTATTTTTAGGTCTTGTTCACATTAGCTGCATCCTGGATGATGATAATTATTGTTAGCTGCCTCACCAGATTTCATTCAAGTACTACAAAACCTCCACTTGTCACTGGTGTTAGTGTCTTAGAGACACTCTGGATTGCAGCACATTCTGGAACTCTATATGGGCATATGGCTCAAGTCCATGATCCATCAATGGACAATCTCAGAAGGGAAGGAATGTTTCAAATTTGCCTTGGGGATGTTTAGCATTCTTGAATTTACTATTCACAATAGCATGTCCATTGGCATACTAGGAAAATAGCAATCAAAGTATAACATGCAACTTAGACTAAGTCTTTGTACTGCCTGATTGAGACAATTGATTCAGAGCATTTGTACTTGGTTCGAATTCAGTTCACGCGAGGGGAGTACAGTGAATCAGCGAGCGACGGCTCAAAGCTGCTGCAGTCGAAGCAGACACGATGAGGGCCATAAATGGCTATGAAGCCAGTCGCAATCAACCTAAAGTGGCAATTAGCACATCAGTACACTGGCCCACCAGATGGTTAACTTGCCAGGCATAGTCCCAGATGGACTGGATGAGCCGTGAGTCGAAACGGACATGTCGAGAGCATCGATAGGTGTTGAGTGTGATGGGAACTTGCCAATGAAGCTGCCAGAAGCGCAAGAACATATCAGCGAACCGGTAGAACGGGTAGAGGAGACCCACTCACCAATAAATCGCTGAGACGGGCACAGCGGCCCGGACAAAACCAACAGCTCAAACGACTTACCTAGACGCCACAGGCATTCTCACCACGCCGATAGCAATGTTGCAGAATGGAACCAAAAGGTGACCTGGAGGAGCAAGTCATCCGAGCCGAGTCAACGGGCAAAACGGACACACCGGCAACACCAGCTGCACACACAGCACCCACATACTCCCCCGAAAGCGGCGGTTGCACGTGCGAGGTCGAAATAGGCGCTCAAGACCAAAATATGACGTCAGCGACAAAGAAAGGCAGGCGATGCAAGATGAGGGGCGCCGAAGTGATGCTAATGGTGCCAAAATGGATGGGAGAGAGTGCCGGATGGATGGTGCAACAAGCGGCGCACGCCGCGACTCACGACAAGTCGACACGGGACCGCTAGCTGTAAGCAAGACAGGTCAGCGCCGACACGACAAACCAACAACGGCGTGCATACCTAGGCCACCCAATCCATCTACTAATTACGTCCGACAATCCCACACCCAGCCGGATCCACCGCGTCGACGAGGACGACTGAAAGTGTCAACCAGGCAAGCACGCACCTACCAAGCCGAATGGCCACGACGGACCGTTTCGGATGCTGCAACCCCGAGGAGCGAGTGTGCACACAGAGGCAAGTAGTCGACTTACCTGAGTACCCAACAGACATTCCAATAGAGATAACGCAGGAGTAGCCACGTGCCACTGAAAGCCCACTAACCGTGATAGGATAGGGAACAAGCCAGGGAGTGCTACAACTGCAGTGGAACGAGATCTACCAAAGGGAAATAAGCTTTTGTCAGGTACAGAGATCGGCAGGAAGGCGAGGATCAAAGATATCGTCTAAGAATTTCCTTGCATCGCGAAGGGATGAGGATAGGGTGAAAAACAAAAAAAAATAGAGTCCGACCTGCCTGGCTCGAACAGGCGACCTCAAGATGATTTTATCCATTACAGTCTCGCGCTCTTCCAACTGAGCTAAGGTCGGGCTGCTTCACATCATGGCTATAGATTCATGAGCAACAATTATTCAAGTGTTTATAATTGAAAAAAGCGATGTATGAAGCAAGTTTTACCTTGACCGATGGTTTCTCGTGTTGGGTAAGCGATTTTCCAGCAAAGACGACAATTCCGGCAGCAAACTGGACGTCAATGCATCAACGATACGGTCACGGCCAGCAACAAACAGCACCAAACACCCGCGTCGGCATCGTCCATACCACCAATTCCACGCTCGATACACTCCTTTTGAAGCCCATCGCAATGGCCCGTGCGCACCGCGTCGCCGTCTACGCATCTGCGTTCCTCGTCCTCTACCTCCTCGCCATCTTTACCGTCCTCCCCATTCCATTCCTTGAGCCACAGGTAGCCATCCAGCTACTACCCGTGGTGCGTTTTATACCTTCTTTGCATGGCTCCGGTTCAACGAGTTTGAACGGCGAGAACGTCGTCTTCCGCGTTTTTTACAGTCTACATTTAGTTCGATAGTTTTGCTGTCACCTGCACTAACGCCACCTCCGTGACGCTAGATTCCATGGTGGTTGCTCGTTTCATTTGGCTCTTACTCCCTCGCTTCTCTCGGTTGGGGTTTGTTCACTTTTCAAGACTGCCCAGACGCGTATCACGAGTTGCTCAGGGTGAGACTTGACCCCAAATCTTTTGCCTCCTGTGATCTTTGTTCCTGCGCCCGCTCCAGGAGATCAACGAGGCTAAGAACGATTTGAGAACAAAGGGGGTTACTGTGGACTAAATGTGCCGCATATCTGTTTGATAGCATGATCTTATTACAGACAGCATGATGCGGCAGATAATCAGAGTCCATTTGCGCATATGTTATACCGTCCCTGCCAGGTTATCCAAGCTTCACTCGACCTTGATAATCACTTTGCCCGTCGCTCGACCTGTCATTATCCTATCATATGCATCCAACACCGATCCAAATTCATATGTCGAATCGACATAGGGACGGAGTGCACCTGAACCCAAGGTTTCACGGCACATACAGAATCAGCAACCGATCCAATCAAGAACGTGAACCCGAGATTGAGACAATCACCTCGCTCGATCAAGGCACATAACATCTTCATATCCTCTGGCTGATTCTCCACACGCACAAACCTGACGCATGTTCAGTCAGCATCAAACATTCCGAGTACACGCGCGACGCACTTCCATGTCGTCGCGGTACCCCCCAAAAATCTGGGTGTCAAGATCGCATGTGACCATTTCCCAATCATCTTCAACCACCCCGACCGACCCGGAAAAGGTCCCGTCGTCACATACACACCTCCCTCCTTCACATATGTCCCCGACTTGTTGTACAAGCTCGTGTCCGACAACCCAGCCGCATCCAATATCATTCCAAACAGCGGCTCGGGCTGGCGCGCACAAAGCTGTTCGGCAATCGGTCGGGCAGTATAATCAATGAACGTATCCGCGCCGACGCTGCGCACAAAGTATTCGTTCTTTGCAGAGGCAGAGGCGGCCACATGGAGCGAGAGGGCCTTGGCAAGTTGTATCGCGTAGATACCGACCGAGGTCGAGCCACCGTTGATCAAGATGGACTCTTGGTTGGTCGGGGTTGACCCCAGTGTATCTAGCGCGCGAAAGGGGTCATATCCTCCCGCCCGGAGTGCCTGAACTGCCGTCATCCCTGCGAGGGGTAGCGCTGCAGATTCTTCCCATGTGAGCTTCTTGGGTTTGAGCGTGACATGATCCTTGGGAACAGCAGCATATTGAGCGAGTGCACCTTGTCGAGTGTGAAATTGGAGGGCTAGAGCGAGGTTGTTTTATTCGTGAGACAAAGCACGAAGCAGGGATTCAAACTTACAAAACGGAATATGCCCGATGACTTCGTCGCCATTAGAAAATGACGTTCCGTTGGCATCGACAATTACACCTGCAAGGTCATGCTCTGCAGGGTAAGGTCGTTTCGCCAAGGCATTTGGCACCAAGGCCATGAGCTTCCACCCTCTTTCAGGGTACCACCAAAGTCGGATATAAAGCAAAAATACTGTGTAAGGACTAAAAGGAGGGTAGAATGGAGAAAACGAGGTACACACATAGGATTCAACGCTGCAGCTTGCACCCTCACGAGCACCTCATCCTCCTTCGGTTTCGGAACTGGGAAGTCCGTTTTGAACACCAACGCGTCGCTGGGTTTCCCTTGGTTCACTACTATCCATGCTTTCTGTGCAGTTGGGAGTGCATGGGTTGTGGAAGACATTCCGAATCGGAGCCGGGAGGTCGAAGTTCCACTGATAACTGCAAATAAAGTATCCAAGTCAATGTGAGTGTCTTTGGATATCGCTCAGTTGTAAATGTGACGTGTCTTCAGCAAAATGACGTCACGTGTGGGATCGTATCCAGCTAACTAACAGGTACTTATTGACAAACCATCACGCTCTCATTGAAGGATCCCTCAGATATGCACACAACGCGACAAATCCACTTGCCTCGGGCTCGTAACCACCTATTCAAGGCCAGTACAACCACACGGTTTTTCTTCGTATAACAAATCCTTCCTCGGACCCCGCCAAAAATTGCATTCTCGAATTCGCCGACCTTCTAGGGGATGATTTCCGATTGTCCAGGAGATGAGTGACCCACAACGATCTTGTAGCGGGGATCGGCGTCGCGTCAATCACGAATTTCACAGCGTCAGGTTGTCCAGAAGAGGACAACATCTTCCCAGCGTGAACAAACATCTAGCATACCCATTGTCTGACGTAGAATCATATTGGTTGTAGGGTGTGACGTTGAGGCCACAAAGGGGTACGTTCCCTGTCACGATAATGGGGTACACTTCAATGGTGATCCGTGATACTGCAACCAGGGATGGCTTATGCAGTGTCACATCGACACAAATGGCGCGGAAACTGTCTTACTTCCAGAATCGTTCTAGGAGCCTCACAGTGATGGCCCCGGTGGTCGGGTTGGTGATAGAATCCTGTACGAGAGCGGTGAGCCCGGACGCTGCACGTAGCAGAGATGATTTCTGTGGTGAAGACTGAGTGGCCATGGCCGTCAAGGAAAAGATCCACAGGGATAGGGGTTTAGACATGACGTGAGCAAACATGTTCAAATTCATCTGCCACTGGTGCAGTAGGTGGCAACCTTGATGGTAGGACGGTAACTTTCGTCGTTTTTCTTGGCTGCCATAATTCAGTCGCTGGGGTTGGGGTCACAGCATGTTTTTGCTGGCTACACGTGTGCATGTTCTGAACACTGACTTTTTTTTTTTTTTTTTTTTTTTTTTTTTTTCCATTTATGTCCGTTGGGGTACTCTACCCTATGTAGGACATTACAACGTGTGATGGTTTGGAGCCCCTTTGCTCCCTCGCTTCCCCGACTTTGCAAATGCCCCAACAGCCAGGCTTAAGGCCTCCGTTGGTCCTACCATTCCCTCCGGTAGTTTTAGATGCGCTAGTCCCGAATCAGCAGCCATCGTGGTGATACTTCATGTGGTAGTTTGGTCCGGCTGACGTGTCTGTGGATATCATTTACTCGAATCGCTTGGGGAGTGTGATTGCTCCCTTTTGCGATCAGGTACGGTTGGAATAGGGGAGCGGCTTTAGTGATGGTGGATAGTTGGTGTGCGGCGTGCGTTCAAATTGGGTAGGTTTGTCGCCATGTGGTCTTAGTTTCTTGAGGGGTGTCCTTTACCCGTTTTGATCGCCTCGCCCGTTTTCTATCCTCCTGCCGACTTATCTCCTATGGTGTCGCTGTGCGGCCACCCTTCCTCCGTAGACAAGTTTTTTATGGCACATCGTTGGATGTGTGTCAGTTGGAGCGGTTTCGTTGTTGACTGTATTTGCTTTCTTATCGCGGTATCTGGCATGTGCGTTGATCAGCTTGGTTTTTTGGGTCTGAATGATACGTCACCGAGAGTTTCGTAGAATTGTTTCGTTGCGTTGATGTAGTTCAGAAGTGGTTGTGTGTTCGACCCGTCTGATAATAAGTCCGTGATTATCAGGTGTCTGCGGTGTATTGCTCTTTTGAGTTGTTCTCTCGCTCTTCTGTAGCGGGGACAGATTAGTAGGTAGTGGCGGATGTCTTCGATCTCCGTTGGGCAGTGGTCGCAGTACGGGATTTCCGCTTTCTTGATGCGTTTGAGATAGCTGTTGAGTGGGCAGTGCTTGGTTCTCAACCAGATAAGTATTGAGGTTTGTCGTCGTGTGAGGCTGGATGTTGCGTTCAAAAAGGAACCCGTCAGTATTTTGTTATCCACGTGTGACATGTGCGGAAAACGAGGAGACTTGGCCCATGTTGTTTCCCATCTCTTTTTCTCCTTTGCTTTTTGGGATTGTATTAGCGCGGGGATGCTGAGTGGGAGCCGGCTTGATTGCAGATAGTGTGGAAGACGGGTTCGTGCGCTGGTTGAGTTGGGGTCACGTGCGGCTTTTTTCGCTTCTTGGTCAGCTTTTTCGTTGCCAGGGACGCTTACGTGTCCTGGTACCCATTGGACGATGATCTCATGCTTGAGGAGGTTGTGTTTCTTCCTCGCTTGCCCAATGAGCCTGTTAAATTTTTGCGTGAGGTATCGTCCTGGTTTGTTAGGTAGGAGTTCACCGGCTCGTATGGCTGCTTGATTGTCTGCATATATGGTGACCGGTGTTGTCACAGTAGGCATGTTGAGTATCATCTTGGCTGCGAGGGTTAGTCCTACTATTTCTGCTTCGTATACCGTGTGTTCTGTTGCGGTTCCTAGGTGGTAGCATGTTACCTTTTCGGTGTTGGTGGTGTTGTAGAGCACTGCTGCTGCGCCTATTTTTCCGTTGGTGCCGGAGCCGTCGCTGTAGAGTCTTGTCCCTTGGTTTGCTTGGCGATGGGTTGCGATAGCCGCTTTCTTGTTGGGTGTGATGTGGACAGTATAGGGTGCTTCTCTTGAGGGTGGTGGTCGGTCTTCGGGAGATATAGTTTCTATGTTGTCGGGTTGGATTTCGAAGGTGTGTACTAGGTTATGGAGAGAGGATCTGTGGTGTTTGACGTTAGTTTTGGCTGCTTTACGGATTAGTGGGTGTAACAGGTGTTATTGGGGATGTGCTGCGATACGTAGCGTGGCTCGGTAACATAGGGATTGAATACGTTGGGTGATTGGCTGGAGTTTCGCGTGGGCTTCTAGTACGTCGGTCGCTGTTGTGCGGATTGCCCCAGTTATGAAAAGCACTGCTAGTCTCTGGACACGTTCGAGTCGTTTTGCTGTGCCTATCGAGCCCCTGTTGGTTGCGTCAGCGTCGGGCGAGTATATAGGGCGGAACCAGATGTCTATTGCATAGAGCATTTTGGGTAGGGCGACGGTGATGTAGAGGTGTCTTGCTAGTTGTATGGGGATTCTGCTTGCAGATTTGGCGATCCGGCGTAGTTGCATTACGTAGTTGGTGTCCTTAGCTATTGTGTATGCGATGTGTTTGTGCCAGCGCAGTTTCTGGTCGATCATTACTCCGAGGAATCTATGGGATTCTGTTGGGTAGATTGTAACGTCGCGTACTATAAGGGGGGGGGCGGGCTTTAGCGTCGTTTACGGCAAAGTCTATGAGCGCGAATTTGGAGGTCTCAAACCGTGAGTTGTGGTCATGCGACCAGTTGTATCCGCCTCCTCTCTGTTTGAGCATCTTGGTGAGTGTTTGATGCGTTTCTTCAAAGCTTTTGCTGATGGCTACAAATACTGTGTCATCTACAAATGCTAAGGTTAGTTCGTTTTTCCCCTTTGCGGTTTTGATTAGGTCAGAATTGTATATAATATATAGGACCATGGATAGCGGGTCTCCTTGTCCGATTCTGTTGGTGATCTCGATCCAGTCTGAGAGGTATCCGTCGAATGATAGTCTGGTTTTTCGTCCGCGTAACATCCTTTCTGTGAAGTCTATTAGCATGGATGGGATTCGTCTCTTACGCATGTTGTGGAGAAGTCGGTCAGTTACTGTGTTCGGGAAGACACCTTTGATGTCGAGGAAGAGGGCCGATACTACCTTTTGGTTTCTCCAGGCGTTTTTTATGGTTGCCTCTAGAAGGTGGATGGAGTCAGTTGTGGATCGGCCTGGGCGTCCGCCAAAGTGGGTGGCGGGGAGTAATTGGTGCTTCTCCAGTACGTATGAGAGTTGGTCTGCTACAATCACGGTCAGTAATTTGCCAGTTGTATTAAGGAGAGCGATTGGGCGATAGGCTTTCGTCACCGAGTAATCTGGTTTGCCAGGCTTGCGAAGTACGACTGTCGTTGATTGTCTCCATGGGTCGTAGTAGGTTTGGAGAAGGAAGACGGCTTTGAATAGGTGTGTCAGGTGTGGGGTCAGGATACCTGCGCTGCGTTGAAATACTATGTTTCTGATGCCGTCAGGCCCTGGCGCTTTCATGGGGCTGAGGTTTTTGATACGGTGTGCAACTTGTTGGTTCGTTATGGCTTCTACGTCAGGGACTGGGTCTGGGTAGATATAGTCAGTGGGTACAGAGGATTGAGACGGAGGATCGGGAAAAAGGGTGGTGGCGAGCGCTTCGCTTTTTTCTTCATTGGTTGTGGCCGTGGTCGTTGTACCGTTCGGGTGCTTGATTTTGAGGGTGGGTATGCGTGATGGGCCTCCGTCCGTGGGTTCTGAGTTGAGGTATTTGTTGGCTATCCATATTTCGTCGCTGTTGATGTTTTCTAGCCATTCGATCCAGTGTTCTTTCTTTGCGTTCTTTATGGTTTCTGAGTATTCGTTTCGTTTTCGTTTGTAGGAGGCGTGGGTTGGGTGATCGGGAAGGGCTCGTAGGTCGTATGATTGACGGGCCAGTCGGTTGGTCTCTTTTTGTAATTTGGTTAGTTCGCGGCTCCACCATCGTTTGGCATACGGTGATGGTCTGGTTAGAGGGACGTGGTGTTCTATGGTTGTTTGTATGGCTTTCATGATTCCGCTGGCCGTCGTCTGGAATTCTCTGTCAGTGACGATCGGATCTCGGAGGGGGAACGATACTAGTTCGTTTTCCAGTGTTTTGTTGAATTCCTTCCAGTCTACGTCGCGGAAGTTTCTGGTTGGTGGAGTATCGTTTCTGGGCAGGGAGAGTTTGAGTTCCGTGAGTATGGGGACGTGGTCAGTGCAGGGTCCTCTGCTTTCTGGGTCGGTGTGGCATGAGGATAGGAATTCGGCGGTGTGTTCGGTACAGAATATGTTGTCCGGTCTTGTCCAGTTTTTGGTTGCAAAGGACTCTAGTGTAGGTATGTTTTTTGGGAGCGTCATGATCATTCCTCTTTCTGCTATGAGTTCGATAAGCGGTTGGGCATTGTCGAGGTTTTGGTTCGTGAGTAGATGAATGTTTCTTTCTTCTTCCCATAGGGAGTGGTGTCGGTTGAAGTCCCCTAGCCAGATCATGTGGTTGTTAGCGGACGGGAGAACAGTGCGGATGTTTGAATTTAGATACTCTCCTATATTTGTTAGCGTTCGATTGTGTTTGCAGTCGTTGTAGATGTTGAATATGGTGCATTTTCCGTACGTTCCTGATAATTGGACTATCGTGACGTCTGGTGAGTCGAATGGGATCTGTGTCCAGGAATTAGTGTCGAGATCGTTTGATACTAGAATAGTAGATCAGGTCTTATCGTGTTTTTCTCCGGTGTGGGTTGATGGGTATATTACCGTGTATTTGCGGTTTGATATTGTGAGTCCGAGAAAGTTTATGTGTGGTTCTTGGAGTGCTAGGATGTCGTAGTCAGTAGTGAGCGTGGAGTTGAGTAATGAAAGTTGGGCCGTGTTGGACGCATTTAGGTTTTGTTGCCATATCCTCAGTCGCGTTGATGTTTCTGTAGTCGTATGATTCATGGGGGGGTCTGGTTGCTAGATGGCCCTGCGTCTCCTTCCTGGTGGTTTGAGCGGTTCGTTTGGATTCGTGTTGGTCGTGTGGTCATTTGGTGGGTTGTTCGAGTTGGTTCCGGAGTGCTGTTTGGTGTGCTTGTGTGCGTTGCTGAGGTGCGTGTATTGAGGTTTCGGCGGGTGGGTGGTGGGGGGCGTGTCGCGCCGGATGGTTGTCGGGTGATGGTCGTGTTGAGTGTCGTTTGGCGTAGTGTCGGTCCGGTTTTGGTTGTAGGACTTCGTCTGGGCGGCTTTGGTAGTGGAGGTGGGTTGGGCGGGAGGATTACCTGTGTCCAGGGTTGGTCAGTGGGATAGTAGGGCATGCTGTTTTCTGGGATCTTAGCATCTAGCTCAGCGCATTTGTTCAAGTATGTGTGGCAACGTCCGTCGCTCGCCGTGTGTCCTTTTTCTTGGCAGTTGACGCAGAAGTGTTCGTCAGCTGTGCTTAGACATTCGTCTGTTCGGTGTGCGTGTCCGCAGCGTGCGCAAGTGTCGTGGATGGCTTTGCAGTCCTTGGCTATATGACCCCAGCTTTGACATCTGACGCATCGGATGGGGTCCTTCTTGTCCTTGGTGGGGTAGAGTCTTTCCTTTGCGGCATAGAGGCCGTCGCGAATGAGCTTGTTCGCAGATTGGGCGTCGGCGAGCGCGATGATTGCGTGCGCAACTTTTTGCGTGGGGGTGCGGCGGTTGGGTTGCTTGATCCATCAGGCTGATATGATAGAGTCCTCTCTAAGGCCGTTCTCTCTTTCTACTTCTCGAAGCCAGAGTGGGTCAGCCAGTTTGGCTTGTATCGGAGTGAAGGGGACGACGATCGGGTAGTTACGTTCTCTCATTTGGGCTGGCGTTTCGAGTGTTTGGAGGAAGCGCGTTTTGACGTCTGTAGATCGTAGCCAGGCTGCGGATGTGGCTGAGTCCATTTCGAGGAGAAGGCCTCCATTGCGTAGGCGGGTTGTGGCTTTTATCGTTGCGGGTAGGTCTTCGTCTCCGCTGATGGCCTCTATGATCGACTGTAGCTTGTTGACGATGGAGGCTAGCGACTGGTCGGGTGTATGGAGCTGGAATTCAGGTTCTGGGTCTAAGAGAATCTGGCGTTCTTTGATTGCTATGCGTCCTATGATCGCTGGTGGGAGTGATGGGATTGGTTGCTGGGGCTGGGTGGAGTGGGTGTGCGATGGTGTGCGTAGCACATCACTGTATGATGGGGTGATCGTGTGCGAGGGGGCAGAGGTGGGGGGGTGGGCTGGCTTTAGTGTAGCGTCTTTTGCTGCCTCCAGAAGATTTTTGACTTCGTCGTGTGTCGAGCGGATGGATGGCGATAGTTCATCGACGAGTGTTTTGAGCTCCTCCATGCCCATGGTCGCTTTCGTTGCTGCTTCCTCCATTTTCTCCATCGATCTCGGGAGGTCGGCCAAGTTGAGGGTTTTCTTTGTCGCGTCGTTGAGGGAGTGGAGGGTGTCAATGCTGGATTGGAGCTTGATGGTGGAGTCCTGAAGTATGGCTATCTTGGGGGAGACTGCGGAGGTGACCATGCGTGCAACTGATTCAGCGAGATTGTCTTTTACGCGATCTACGATGTGGTCTGCAAGTCTCGTTTTGGCATGTTCGTTGACTAGGAATGCAGCTGCCCTTATGGCTTCCTTTATAGGTAGGGTGATTCCTGGCATCTGTGTGATGTGAAAGAGTATCGTTGATATATCCTCAATAGTGGGTGATTCACCTATGATGCAGAGTGCCGTCTTTTCTAGGTGTGCTATTCCCAATGCCACATCTTTTACTCTATTTCCTGGTTGTTTCACTACGTCTTCTTTCGTGGGTTTTGGTTTGTTGTTCCATGTTACTCTGGTGGAGACTTGGGTCGATGTCAGTGTCGGCGTTGGTGACCGATCAACTTCTTCGTCCCATGCTCCCAGCGCACTCCCGGAGAGTGGGGCCATGTTTGATGGTTATCTAGTCTAGCTTTAGTGGGGTTTGGGTGGTGTACCTTTGTGTTTTTCTGCGAGGTTTCTCCTTGTTCTTCAGACTTTTCGGGGTCCTTTTCGGGGTGCCACGAGGTATGAGAAAAAGAAGCTCTAAAGACGAACTTGTATACACCTTGAGAGACTTGCTCGACAGTCCAGTAGGTTGGGTTCTGAGACGCAAAGAGCGGGACTGCCTAATGAGTCAAAAAGATCGGTCCTGGTTAGTCGCCAATTCTACACACTCGAAACCTTGGAAAGTACATACCCTGGAATAAACGTATATACTCGCGTAGTAGCCACGAGCAGTGACATTCTCGAGGGTGATCTGGTTGTTACCGACGTTCTTTACGATCCACTATCGAACCAGAGAGTGGCCACTTAATACTTGGCACGAATGAAGATTGTCAGGACACACCTGGAGGTTCGTAGAAGGCCCCGGTTTCCAACTGGTGATCGCGTCATACGGAAGACCCCCGGCGAGGTTAACAACAGAGTCGGAGAATTGAACGTTGCGGATGTTGTATGTACCGTCGGGGATGGGAGTAGTCATTGTTGAAGAGCGCTAGATGTGTTGTTTGACGAACATTCGAGGTTGGTATTTATACCTTGTCTCAGGACTGGATTGTGACCGCAGATGGGTCGACCGGGGTCCGGGACGACTGCAGCACCCGAAGGCACTACCTGCGTTCCTGGGCCATCTGGGCGCATTCTTCCTGTCATGCAAAGAAGTATAATTATAGAACCCCACAACCAGCGCTTACCTTGCGACAGCCATATTATCTATTCCCATAAAGTGAGTTCTTTTTCATCTTCAGCGGATCTCGCACTATGAAGCATACATCTTGCAGATGCCAGGTGGCGGGGGGCATTCATTTACAAGTACCTGAGAAGGGGTAGAGAAGGGTAGAGGCTCGGTAGAGCCAGAGCCATCGGAGTTGATGCATCATACGATGAACTGTGGGAATTGGGCTTGGATTGACCATGTTAGTACTAATAGCATGAATCAGAATTTGATCGATTCAGCTCACATACGCCTCCGCCAGGAGAAATTGCCCTGGCGCCTTCACCGACAACCTACATGTGCCCATTCGTGCTAATTCTCACTCGTACGCCTTGCACAAACCGACCAGAATCTTGCAGTCCTCTATCTTCCCCGCCCGTTTAAAGTATCAAATTATAGCAAGAACTTGACCCGAGGACCAAGAACCTCAGAACAATGCCCATACAGGAATATGAACGGGAGAAGACAGAGTAGGTGTGGAAGCGCGTTGGACGAGAGAGGGCAGAACGGTCTAGCCCATGTATTGACGGGAAAGCCGATGATGGTTGTGTCTGTGTTGGGAAAGGATTAGCAGAGCCGACTTGTATGCCAGAATTCGGTGTATGTCTTTTCGTCTTCCGTCTCATCTTTCTGATATGCAGACACTTCAATCAAGGTACTATTGTCGTTGTACCTACCCCGTCACTACTGCAACATCACTGGACTGGATGTATGTCCTCATATTTCTTCTTTGGTTCCTACCCACCTCACCTACGCATAAAAGGACTTTACACTGTCTTGCCTTCCGCGCCCATACCTCATCCCGGGTTGTCCTCAATGCCATGCCACACAGTTGAACTGGACGCATTGTCATCATCATTCAATAACAGTACCTGACCATGGGACTAAGTGCATTTCTACGAGCGCGCGTTCTATATTGTACTGCTACCCTTTGGACAAAGTTTCTCTTCACTTTGTCCTTCGTTATATATCGCGTTGCTCGTCTTTTTGGCCCAAGAACTCGCTTTGAGGGGATTTCTGTCGCGTCCAGAGTCTCACAGACATCTGCTGGCCTAGACGCGGTCATCATCGCCTTATTGTAACAAACAACTTGGGATTTAGCGATGTCACCAAGCTCATTATAGGGGGCGTCGTTATCAATGTCTGGGGTGCTCGCAAGCCTTTTGCAAACGTTTAATCATAAAATTTAGGATACAGTCCTGTCTTTGGCAACCAAAATGCGCAATGGCACCAACATATCATTCACGGTCGGTACATTTTATGATATGGTGTTTTCACTGATACTTTCGCCAGTGTTCCAAATATAACAGCTACCTTGTATACTGGGTAACGACCGCGCTCGAGCGTGAGCATGATCTAGCATTATACCCTATCATGTTCGGAAGGTTATCTGTGGACATCTGACCATCTGACACAAAGAAACGAAACGTATTACACTCCACAGTGCATTCACTCACACGAAAGTGACAGTGCACGCCAAGACAATGTCCTTGCCAGTATCACAAACACTCAAACGTATTCCATTTCGAGATCTCATAAAACCACTCCGCTATGATATCGTACATATATCGAGAATTTTGTCTTTTTTGTTGTGTAGTGTGGAAAAAAACGCGGTGCAAAGAGCTGGCGATTAACTTGCAGGCAGGTCGACTAATAGAGGTGGTGAGTAGGTCCACGCTTAGACTGCCTTGAATTTCCACTGCTGTTCTTCAGCCGCAGAAGTATCATAGAGAGGTCCAAGGAAAATCTGTCACAAATATATAAGAACTGTGTACGCATGAATGACGCAGAATGCATCCCACCGTCGCAAGCTTGCCTTCTTGAGTGAGAGCCAACTGGAAACCCTGTGCTTCGAGGCTAGTGAGGGGAACATAATGTCAAGAAAAAAGAGCAAACAGGAATCTGGGACAACGAACTTGTATATGCCTTCAGAAACTTCTACGACGGTCCAGTAGGTTGGGTTTTCAGAACCATAGATTGAAGCAGCCTAACAGTTGAGTTACATAGATTGGTGCAGTTAGTCACCAGTTCTACATGCTCGATACCTTACCCCATCCAAGCGAACGTACCCTGGCATAAAAGTATGAACTCGCGTAGTAGCCAGGAGCAGTGACATTCTCGAGGGTGATCTGGTTGTCACCAACGTTCTTGACAATCCACTACCAAGCCGGTGAGTCACACTTGGAGCAGTAAAATTTATTTGGATACACACCTGCTGGTTGGTAGAGTTCTTAGACGTCCAAGCGTTGATCGCCGCATGCGGGAGGCCACGAGAGAGGTTTATATAAGAACCAGGGAACTGAACGTTGCTGATAGTGTATGTACCGTCCGCGATCGGGGTCATGGTTGCCAAGTACAAGACGAATTGTGGTGCACTTGGCGGACATGGAAGGCTGGTATTTATATATTTTCGACGCCCACCTTATGGGCTGGAATCTTCGAAGGTGCTGAGGTCGCACCGTGAGTGACTGTAGCATGGACCATATTGGGTTCGTCGTTCACACGTTCATTTCCGTCTCTTGGCTTTCGTCCGAACTGATGTCACACTAGACACCTCTAGAACCAGAATAAATGCAAGCCTTGTGACTCTCCACTTTCCTGGAAGGTCGCAGGTGCCATTCTTGGGTTTCAATTTTGTGACCCAATCTGCGCTAACTTCACCAGCCATAGAGGCTACTTCACCCTTAACTGTTCCACAATTTTCGATGGAACGCTGCATGCCAGGAAGGTTTGTTCCATGAGCCACTGGCACAGTCACTGAATCATCATTCACGCTCTGCCTTGGTTCTCAGGAGATATCATACAGACTCTGATTCAAGAGCGAATGGTTTACAGTGCATTTGGAACATGTGAAGCTTTGCGCCCTAGGATCCTCTGGCAACTTCTGGAGAGCACAGAAGCACCCCAAAAATTGCGCTGACCTTTCTACGGCAGCGCTGATGTCGTACAAGAAAGTCACACCGAAGCCATACGTACTTCAAGGAAATTGTAGCTCTTTACCGGGCTTATAATGTACTAGAACTTACAGGTGCTTTAATTTTGTAACGGAATCGGTTGGGCTCAAGGCTCCAAATTAGTGTCCTTCTATACCCGTCCTACAGCCTCACTTTTACCGGTTCTGTTCTCACTCCTCTGAACCATTCCCTCTCTGCTTGACCATTCCCTCCCCAGGTTCCACGCGTTGAGTCTCCGTCACATTTTTCCCCCATCTTGTTCGTTCGTTCATTCCACCTTTCTCATTATGGAGTCCGTTATTCGCTCACTAGTGTTGATGTTGTCACCCCACTAGTATGGATCAGATGACTCTGATCATATCAACACACAACCTCGGACTCATTTGACTTGAGTGCTGCCCTGTTCATGTCTATCCGTCTCTTGGGACATTGTACTCATCATATGTATCCGTTCAATACTAGTTACAAGTGTCAAGATATGAGTGCGCAATGCTGTTGCTAGTCGAAGCAACCAAGCCAGGTCTGAGCTGATTATGAGGGGTCCTCCACGATAACATGAAATGCCACCGAAAGACGGTCAACTACTTAAAGCTACTGGACTAGAGTGAAAGGTTTGACCCGGGGGATCCATCTATTCCACCAGTTTCGATGCCTTCTACCTTCCCCAAGCTTACTACTATACCCCCCAGAACAGCTTTTACTGGACTACGGATGATATTCCGCCGCCGACATGGGGATCACGAAGGTGTAAAATCATACGACGCGACATTGCGTAAAGTATTGATGGGCCTCCAAAGTGGCCATCGCACAAATACCAACCGCGGACCAGACCAGATGGCTGATAGAGCTATTCCTGATAAGTATATCAGATGCGCCATTCACAAGAAGCATCACGCAACTTTTCCCTACTTCTTTTGCGTACAGGAAGAGGCTATTGGATGGGGACAAAAATCAAACGACCGTTGGGCTAATTATATGTATGATGATTTTATCAATCTGTTGGTGAGCCTTGCCTAATAATGGTACTAGCATCAGGATAAGATGAATTATCGCTTGCCTGGTACGCCGCTACCCGAAAAGCCAGGATTTCTCGTCAATTGGTTTATGCCATGTTCGACTAGTACGAATCCCCATGGAATGGTACTTTTAGACGTAACGGGTGTACATCAAAGGCTAAGTCTTATAGGGACACTCGTTCGTCGCGGTCTTCGCGCGTGAACTCTGGCCCTTGGTCTTCTAGTATGTACAATATCCTGATTCTTTTGTTATCCTCATTAACAAAGTGCCTTATGGTGGAGTCACTAGTTGGCCATTTGTAGACTCTACCAACCTACTGAGGTGTATACCAGCGGCCTTCTTTTTGTGCTGACTGATCCTTCACTGATTTGGCAACCACCAGATTACCCTCGAGAATATTAATGTGCTCGTGACTACGCGAGCACATACTCCTATTCCAGGATACGTCACAGAGTATCGAGCATGTAGAAGGGCTCCAACAACTACTGCAGCGCTAGTTCGTGCACCGATTTCAACCCATCTCCGGGCAATCACTCGTCGATCGACTTTCTCGCACACATCCACTCCAGCAACCGCGTCAACTTTGACAAAAAACTGCCCATTGTGCGCACTTGCTTGGGGGCTCACTCCTCCTGATCATGGACGACGGCATCGTTGTCGCCGACCTACAACCACCGCTCTAGTCTTCTGTCTATTTTTCCAGCAAATAGGTCCAGGATATGAAAGGAATTTATGTGGGACCCAAGTCCTCTACGAAACCAAGCCGGGTACACATGTTAAAAACAGAACAAATAGGACAGCATAGTTCTTGTCTTTGATCCATGTAACGTTAAAACGCACCATTCGAGTCTAGAAACAAGCTTTCTTTAGAAATAACACCCGATTCAACCTCGCACCTGTGCCAGGCCCTACGGTTTATCGGCAACACTGCACTGAGATATGAATCGTGAAACCAGTGTGTCCAGAAGTGGAAAAAGATAAAAGGAGGTCCTGGGTAGCTGTTTTACAGGGGTCGTCGGCAAGCAATCCAGGTACGGGCACGCAAGAACGGGGGATGCAGATGTGGACGTAGAAATAGATGTCGTGACGGGAAGGGTTCTGTAAAATAACGTGAACGTTCGTCGTACGAACAAAAAGTCCCCGAGATGGGCGGGATGAAATGCTCATCGGGCTGGTGATTCGTTGTCCAAGTTGATGGAAAAGTTATTGAGCCAAGCGAAACGTCATTGGATACTGTTTACCATCATCGTCAAGGCCACAATCTGCGCCTGCGCTATTCCGAATAGGAGAATTGGGGTTGGGTCCAGGGCTTGAGTTAAGGTCGAAGGCGCGCGTGAACGGATCCAGCGAGAGTGTAAAGACATTGTCCGCAACACAATATGCATCACAGTCCCTGAGAGCGTCAGCCCGGTTCATCTCCTTTCCGACTTCGAACTTTTCTTCGTACGACATCGGCGCCTGCGTCTCGTCTCCAATAGGTCGTGTTCAAGGTCTGATCTGTTGATGCAGGTAGCTGAAACACGTCGAACCCAAGATGAGATATTACCCCATCAGCAGATCCAAAGTCGACTGGCGCACTCCAAGCCCCTTCCTGTCCCTACTGCCGCTATCGCTCGTCCAACGTATAATGGCATGCCAATCCCCGGCTGTGACACCTTTCACATGCAGGCCGCTCGCTGCAGGCCCGCCACACTGCATCCCAAATGAAGTTATCAGAAAACGAAAAGATGAATGAGGCTTGACCATTGCCAGGCCGAAGATAGTGAGACGCATCTTTGCTTTTCGCACCCGACATTTATCGCATGCAAGCTTGCGCGCGTTTGGGAGTAGTCTGGTGACCAGCCGTCTATGAGGTTGCCGAGGCGAGGCAATCACGGACTATGATACGGTATGTTCCAAAGTTATTTTATTCCGACTAACACATTTGATGTATGTTCTGCCCCGTTAAGGGTTGTCAAGTTGCCATCATGCAGCTCGCAAAATTACGCTCCAATTACAGCCTCTTCTTTGCTGTACCATTTACCCTGTTTCTCTGGACAAATGGTACATCACGACAGGTTATCGAAGCCCTTGCACGCTGTGGACTTTGTGTCTCGTTCACTTCGCTCTTCAAACTCTTGAACCAGCTTGCATCTCAATGTATCAACAAAGCGATCGAAGTAGCACACCAGCCACACCTGCTTTGCTATGACAATATCAACATCAGTACATCCATATTTGTCGAGCAACGCTCATCTGCCCCAGCAAAAGTGCAATCTGGCACACTTCCTGTCCTGTATGCAATCAGGAATGCATCTTGGGATGACATGAGGCTTGCGCCGATGCTCCAGCGTGCATCCCAGGCATCCGATCTCTCCTTTAATGCCGATATTCGTCCGACCACGCAGCAACTAAAAAGTATACAGCATCAAGCCCGTATCAATGTCGTCAATATTCTCCTTGATCGCTGTAATCATTTCAAGGACTACAGGTTCCGCTCATCACCACTGTTAAAACACATGGATAGACGAAAGCTTCCCACTGGAGTAAAGACGATGCAGTACCCTCTCCGGACATCAACGATCGATGAAAGCTCAGTGTCCGGAAACATTGCAGTCATCGAGGATGTGTATATCAACCAGCTGAAGATGACGCACGAGGACCTTTCCAACTTTGCTATCCCCAGTATCAACGATCAGTCAACAAATGCTCGTATCCGAGGAGCAAAGGCGCTTCGCACAGCAGACATCAATCCATTCACTCGCATTCAGTTCCTGCAACTTGGCTTTGGTCTGTTCCACCTTTGCATGAATCTTATTTGGGCGATTCTCCATGTCCATCGTGGCTCAATCAGCCAACCTGGCAGTCTATCATACTTTTTTGCCATCCTTGACCGAACGCGCCTGGGTTGTGAACACCCCGACTACCATACCCTTCATAGCACCCTCATGCAGATCCTCCAGGGTACGATTCTGAACGCATGGAGAGTAGAATGCGGACACTTGTCTCTTGCTGCATTTGCTGATTCTAATCCAACCCCTGATACATTGTCCGAAATTGCAGATCGCATTCTCAGAAATCATGCAACACCGAACGTTTCCAAATTACCAAGGCAACAATCCCAATCTGAGCAAGAAGGGAACGTTGCAAATCAAAACCTTCAAGTCTTGACACGCGATCTGTTATATGTCCTCGAGCTTACAACGGCGACTTCAGATGGCGACTTTGGTCGGATCGAGGACATCCTCAGCCACCTTGCAATGATCTTCCGTGGTGCTGGCTCAAACAACTATTGTACAGAAATCCTCCACTTCCTATTCAACGTTAGAAGAGTGTGGACTCCCACCTTCGCGTAAGATTTACACAGACTGGAGCGATACATTCCTGACCAGATACAATAGAGACATTGTTCGAGACAACATGCTTGTCAATTTCACTGGTCTTGAGGGACATTTCATGCCAATCGACCTCAACATCGAGCACTTGATTCGGGCTTTAAAGGTATACTGTTTTACATTTGAAACACTGTAATGACTCTCACATGGCACACGTAGCGTTTCCACACGGCAAAAGGTGTCCATGCGACCTGGGACCGCCTTGGTGATATCTCAGCCACTGTTGACCTCCTTCAGCATGTCCGAAAGCAAGTCGGATCTTTTCTCAAGATCGGATATCATGGGATTACGCATATTACTCCTGATTCATCTCCATCCATTCGGAAGGTATCAGAGAAAATATACGAGCTCGGTTTATACACAAACACCCTTACAAGTCGGGACGTATTTCGCACAGTCAAACCTGTTGTCAACTCTCTAGAATTGGGTGAACAAAAACTCAAGTCATCTACGCTAGCAACATTCAACAGAAAGGTACAAATCATGTTGGTAGGCGGAACATACGAGTCGGAGGTGGATGAGCTCCCAGAGCCTATGTTTGACCTATCTGAGTTAGATCGGAGCAGGAATGACGAGGGCGTACTATAGTTCTTCCACGGTAGATGTCACAGGTTGACGTGTCCGTTTCACAAGACCCGTATGAATTGCATTCATGACACGTGTTCTATCGAACTGCCTGATATGAGCGAAAACCGGCTGGCTGACTTCACTTTGCCATTCGGACGTCTCCTTTAACAGCTCGAGAATTGTTTCGACGTTTATCTCACCCGGATGGACCTTGCTTAAGACTTTGAGGCCATTGTTATCGATAAACCATGTTGGAGGTCGTGCGAAGGAGTAGGGATCAAGAACATGAGCTTCGTTTCGCCATGCCCAGAGTGTATCCAAAAGATCGGGTCGGTCCTCTGTCGCACGGTTGTGAGGTCGCTTGCGTTTAGCCACTGCTGAAGTTTCTAAGTCGATGAGCTGACCCGGTATTGGGAGCTTTCCCAGAAAGAAGATAGAAAGGTCAAGTTTCGAGTTTGGATGGCGATCGCAACACCAGCTTGTGGTGTGTTGCTCGGCTGGTATGTGTTAGTGTTGTATATAACTTCTGGTCTATCTAAATACCTGGGGAAATGTGATCATTCAGATACTTGGTAAAAAAACTGCGAAGGCAAGTCTCCGACTGAACCAGTTGTATCATTGCGAGTCCCGTTCGTTCGCGTTTCAAATTCTTTTTGGGTGTTCCAGAATGTGGTCGGTCAGGATCTTTGGGATCGAGTTCGAGGCTATCAATCTTGATATCCAATACCCAAGGTTCGTACATCAAGAGGAAGAGGCCTTGCATCTGTGTGTTTCGAACGGCCCGACCCGCACGCTGGATAAGATCGACAACATTTTGACATACGCCATACTGGATGACGACCCGAACGCCATGAATATCAAGTCCCTACACAAATTAGGCATATCCATAACTTCTATTACGACCCACCGTAGATGCTCCAGCAGTCGCATGAAGAATGCGGCACCGTCCGTCTGGATCAGAGAAGTCGGAGTAGGTCTGTTGGAGATACCCGATCGACATATCACTATGGTAATGTTTCACGATCCCCTGATTTTGTAGAGCCTTTGGTAATCTTGCATTCGTCGATCGGGCTGCGCCTGTTGTGTCTTGCTTGTTGTCATGGAAGACGAGAGTTTTCGGGATCTCCATCGGCGGATGAAAGTTGTTCGGAACGAGAAAATCGAGATTGCGAAGGTCGTGTATGTTGCCAATAATTGGAGTTGTACCATAGGCGATATTTGCACGATTGGTGGAGAGGTTGATTGCGACATAATCCTCACGAATGAGAAGCTCGCGTTGAACAATACCATAGATATGTGGTGGTAACGTTGCAGAGAGGGCTTGAAAAACAACGTTATCGGGGAGGATAGCTCGAAATTCGGCCAAGCGGCTGTAAGCTGGTCGGAATGCATTTTCGCCTGGACGCGAGAGACCTGCGGTGAAGATGTTGTGTGCCTCATCGACATGGACGCGCCGTATTCTCGCTGAAAAGGTACGGTTTTCTCGTAGAAGCCGCGCAAGTCGAGAGAAATGGCCATTATGCATGCCAAGCTGCTCCGGCGAGACAATGAGATGTTGGTATTCCCCTTTCTCAATTCGCTTGATATGCTATCGTATCAGAACTGTCAAGTATTAGTTTAATGCTAGGTTACCTCCCAAAGTGCGCGATCATTCGGGGTATCCTCGTTAATAGCGATCGTTCGGATACTGTACTTTTCACACTCGAGTACCTGGTACGATCTAATCCATGCTCTTCAGTGGATCGATTTTCATCATACCTGTGTAGCTTGTAATCGTTTCAGAGGCGAAATTGTCATCGAGATGGTGTTTGGTCGCAGTAGCATCGGAATAAGTTGGCAAAATGTTTTCCCACTTGCGGTGCCAGCGGTAATGATGGTGTCTTTTTGATCGAGCATTGCTAATGAAGCCTGAAGTTGAAACACGCGCGGGACGATAGTGTTTGACGAAAGTCGGTAGACAATGAGACATGCGCGGAGAGCATCGATTTTGTTGTAACGAGAGAGCGTTTCGAGGTATTCTTGAGGAAGCCGACTGCCGATTTCTTCAAACGCATGTTGCTCGAGTTCGTTGATCGTGTAGTTGAGCACCGAATCGGAACTGTGTTCGATATTCATGACTGCATGGTCGACGGTACGGAGTGATTGTTCGGAATAATCGTAGATTAGATTATCACAGGTATTATATAATCCTAAAACATTAATTTGTATTTTCTCTTCGCCCAAAAATGGTATTAACAGTCATGTGTCTGTGGGAATCCGCGCGTTCCAATTGAAGGCAACGACTTTTACCAGACCGTCTATCGACGGATTGCCTCGCCTCGGCAACCTCATAGACGGCTGGTCACCAGACTAGTTTGGGAGCTTTGTGAAACACACCTGTCGTCGAGTGAGCCGCAGCGAGGGCTGAGATCGCCAGCGACGGTGTCAGAGACGGACGCGGATAGCCAATGGGGATTGAAAGTGATGCGACGCCCGTTAAACTACGACCACCAAGTGCTGTCCTTTAGCTTCATCGCGCTATCACATTCAGACAACAAAATCTGAATTGACCATGTTAGAACCACCACACGATTCGTATCCTCATGATTAATTCAACCGCACAGGCCTCCGAAAGGTTCCACCAGGAGAAAAGTCACTGGCGCCTCCATCGACAACCTACATACGCCAGTTCGTGTTTCTCGCTTTGCACTGTTAATCCTCACTTGTATTCCTCGTGCAAATCAACCAGACTCTCGCAGAACAACTCTCCCTTCTCCATCTTCCCCGGCCATTCAAAGTATCAACTCACACCAAGAACTCGACTCGGAGGACGAAAAACCTCAAGACTGTGCTCGGACAGGAACGCGAGCGCGAGAAGACGGAGCGGGAGCGGAGGCGCGTTGAGCGGGAGAGGGCAGGACAGTCTGCCATGGATGTTGATAGTAACGTCGATGATGATCGCGATAGAGCCATTTGGGGAGGACCAGGAGAGGAAGAAGACATGCCGACTTGTACGCCAGAATCCTTCCCATGTCTTTCCGTGTTCCATCTCATTTGATGTCTCTTTCTCATACACAGATACTTCGATCGAAGCACCACCGTCGTTACTCCCACCGCGTCACTATTGCGATATCACTGGACTCGATGTACGTCCTCCATTCTTCTTTGGATCCCACCCATACCTCACCCTCACATATCAAAGGCGCCCTACACAGATCCTCGAACCGGTCTTCGATACCACGACAAGAGCATCTACGACCTCATCAAAAACCTCGTGCGTCTTCTCAAAAATATTATCCAACGTATTCACATACAGTTCCTCCAGAGTCCAAGCGTTGCTAAAGACTATCTATCTGCGCGAGGGGTCAATCCGATTGTTCGGTGACTGCGCCTCTTCCGTGCATCAATTGGTCTTCGTCGGGGTCCCAACGCCGTCACGAATGTGTGCACAATCTGATAGAGGATGCAGTTTCATTATCACCAATCGTTCTTTGGGACAGGATAAGATGGACATTCCCTCTCTTGTACAACTCTGAGGCATTTTCTTGTGGCACAGTACGCAAAGTTGAAATGGAAGCAAGAGCGAAAGTCTTTGGGAACCAGATTGTAGAAGTAATGCGGTGATATCGGTATATATACTTGCTATCCTCGTCGTCTCCTGTACCGTCCGGGATACTGGGTACCGATAATCGCTTAGTATCGTAGCCTTTTGGTTCTTCAAGATAGGACGCCTGGCTCACTGTGGATCTAGTCGAGTTGATGAAAAGAGGTAGCGTTCATGGAGTCATGCGGGCACCCAAAACGCATTTCATTCCGATCCCTCGTATGTCCTGTCACTATCCTACATACACTACAATTTTTTTTCTCGGTTTTAAACCCTTTTCCCTTTTTTTTTGATCTTTTAAATTGTGTGGAAGAACGCAGGCAAGAAGAGCAGTCCAGCGACTTGAAGACTTTGTCAGCAGAGACAAGCAGGACAACGTTCAGACTTTCTTGAACGTCCATTGCTGTTCTTGCGCCGGCGAATTGTCGTAGAGAGGTCCGAGGAGAATCTGACATGGATGTAAGGCGAGCGTACACACAAGTGATGTGGGGAGTATCTCACTGTCGCAAGTTTGCCGTCCTGAGTGAGGGCCAACTGGTAACCTTCGGCTTTAAGCCTGGTGGTGAAGGAGGGCAGTTTAAGTCGAGGAAAAGAGGATGTTAGTGTATGGGAGGACGAACGTGTATACTCCGGAGCTAGGCTGTGAGACGGTCCAGTAGGTGGGGTTTTGAGTTGCGAAGACGGGAGCAGCCTATCAAGTTACGCAGATCAGTCGCAGGTTTGACACGTCCTATAACCCAAGTCAACGTACTCTGGTATAAGTGTATGTACCAGCGTAATAGCCCTTAGCAGTGACGTTCTCGAGGGTGATTTGGTTGTTCCCGATGTTCTTGACGATCCACTATCAAGCCAATGGGCGACCAGTTCGCCCTTGGGACGAATGAAAGGCATCAATACCCACCTGCTGGTTAGTACCGTCCGGGGTCCAGCTATTGATCGCCCCATTCGGGAGACCACGAGTGAGGTTCACGACAGAACCAGGGTATTGAACGTTGTGGATATAGTATTTGCCGTCAGCGATGGGGGTAGTCATCGTGGGATACTTGATGAGTTAGGTTGCATTCAACGAGCAGGCAAGGCTGGCATTTATATGTTTTCAAACCCACCTTTCGACCAACCGGGAAATTGAACGGCAACAAAAGACGCGTCGACCGACACGATTACAGCATGCGGAAGCTTATGCCCGTCTTCCTGGACGCGTTTCGAGCCAGTTCACTATGTCATATAGCCAGACGTGAGACCAGCAAGCTTACCGAAGCAGTTCTGTAGATCGAGTCAGCTCGGTGTCGTGCGGCCTATCTCGCTGCTCTTTATCTAGCTCCACAGATCAGCGCAAACCTTTCCTACGGCCAAAGCCACAGCTCTCTATTCCCCCAAAGTTACAGTGTTCGTTCACCAGAATCACGTCCTTCGCTGAGTCCTGAGTTAGATTCGGTGGCATGAAACACGCACCGAAGGAAGACCTGCTCGAAGTCGGAGTCCTGCAGGCTCAGAACTGGTTCATGTGCATCATGTGACTCGTGAGTCGGAGGCGAAAAGTCTTTACCCTCATCTGCGAAGTGACGGACATGAAACAAAGAAACACATACACGTTACGTTTACTGCGCATTCGTCGCGAATTTGTGTGATTAACTTCAGTGATTGATTGTTGACACAATCGGAGTCCGCACAGGATGTGCTGGAAAGAGAGCGTAGCGCAAAGTTTCTTCACAGGGGTCGGCGCAAGGTGAGATAGGACGGCCTATAGAGCAATGCTGAGTCAGTATACAAGTATACTTAAGGGAAAGGAGTAAAACAAACCGATCCCAATCAGGTACATCAGTTTCATCCGACGGTATCATTTCTGTCTAAGCCAGGATGTTCTGCGGGCAAGAAGCAAACTGACAAAAGATCTTATGAGAGACTGAAGCAAGCACCTTCTTAATAAATCCCATGTTCTGATAGAAGGCCAGGAACAAAGAGATCCGACTCAGAGTTCACACCCAAAGGCCGCAACCTGTGAAGCGGTAAATGTCCCAACGAGACTTAGTTTTTGATGTACATATGCGGCGCTCTAACTGCATATGAACGACACACTCACATGGTTGAATGGAACAAAGCTTTGCTTACACATCCAGCGCTCAATTCTGGATTTTTGGGTGGTGACGTACCAGGAAAGCGACGATTCGTCTCAGATGTGGAATTGCCAACTGCAAAGCCCATCTAAAACCAAAGCTGTCTGATCCTTGTCTCTGTCCTTCCCATATATGGAATAAGCAGTGGAAAGTTGCGTGATTCTTCCTGTGAATGTATCTGATAGACTTATCAGGAACAGCTACCTATCCTGGTCGGCGGTTGCGATTCGTGTGATGGCGGTGGCAGAAATATCAACCGTATTCCAATAGATGTTGTTCTGAGGGGGGGAGACTTAACGCGCGGAACCTAGGGGACGGTCAACTAACGGGTAAAATGAGGGAATGACTCAGAGTAGCGAAGACAGAACTGGTAAGAATAGGACGGGCCTAGAAGGATATTGGTTGCTGAGCCTTCAGCTCTGAATGTGGGTGGTTTCGGTGTGACTGCTTGTACACGGTCAGCGCTGCCGCAGAAAGGTTAGTGCGATTTTTTTGTGTGCTTCTGCGCTCTGCAGCATCGATCCGCTCCTTTGCCGCAGTATCAGTTCCAGAGAAGGCGGACATTAGAGAGAAGTCGTACCAGGTGACCCATGGAGCGGAAGTTGCCAGAGGATCCTGGGGCGCACAACTCCACAGTCGTAATGTTCCAAATGCACGTTCATCAGCCGTAAACGCAATGGAATCCAACAAGGGTGCAAGGCAGAGGCTCAGCATAAGGTGATGAATGGGTCCACCCAACCAGGCCCAATCCATCTACTAAATTTGCGACCACGAGCTTGCATTGTCGTGCTCCATGTAGAGTCCATAGCTATGTTCAGGTTCATGAGTCCCATGGCAAGTTGAAAGGTGAATTACTGGCGTGTATCGAGCTGGGAGGAGAGAGCACATGATGGCTGACTAGGTAAGAGAGGTGGAACGGACTTGCCAAAACGATTAAGGCGGGGGCGAGCATGAACTTCATTCAATGCGCGGAATGGGTCGGGCTGGGCCACAGATAGCCCCCTTGCACTGGTGTTTGCGGTCCTTCTGTACACCGTACAGCATCGACCCGCCCTTCCTTTGCAGTGTTCACGCGGTCCTCTCCCTGGAGCGCATTCACGCCCACACCACCTGCGCACTCCCGGTGACTCGTTCAATCATTTCCAAGTTACGACCAGTGAGGTTTTTCCTTCCTCTCAACGAAACGCAACGTAGCCACGAAGCAACCGCGAGCAACCTTGGTTAAGTACCGAGATGAACATAGAGAATACGTTGATCCATCGGTATATCCACTGTCCTCATCGTCTTCCATGCAAATGCTGCACGGGTATAATCTAGACGACCCGACTCGTCTCTCATGAGCTTGTAAAACATAGACGTGACCTTGTTCGTCTCGGCATCGTCCACCGCCCACATGGTCCCAATAACAGAACGAAATCCGGCGAATTGCATTGCAGATGCCAGGTGGATCACCTCATCCGGACTCTCCTTGTCACCGACGGTCGTATGGCAAGCAGACAGGTATGCAAATTCGGGATTCTGCAGGTCACATTGAATGATGTGTGGGATCGTGAACCGTCCATCGTAGAGAGCGAACGCAGACTCGAATGGCTGCTCCTGGTTTGGAACGCCATGGCATGCAAAGTGCACCCATTCGCTCTTGCGCAAGTGGTCAGCGACAGTGGCAATGCATGAGTTTTCTCCTTCAATGCGCGTGAACGTCGCGCAATCACCGGCGAGTCGACCAATGTTGTCCAGTTCAGTACTAACGGAGAGAAGTTCACCTGCGCCTTGGGCTGCCGCCTGACCGACGGCGATGAACCGTTTCTTTTCAGTTGCAGAGTAGGGTAAACGAGTTTGTCTGACACGAATGAGGGCGGACAAGGTGGTGGTATAGGACGAGATGTAGAGATCCGAAACGCCCTTCTGGCCCTTCCTGTACGGAGTGGCGGCATGCAATGGTAATAAAGAGAACTTGGCCGTAGGACACCACCAGATACGTGACTGGCGAGGACATGTAGTCCGGAGGAAATCAACGATGGGGAAAACGACCTCGTCCCAGAGGTCCCGCAAAAAGAACTTGAATCCCTGCGTCATGTCCATCCTCTTCGCAAGCTTAGTCAAGACCCGAAGCCTAGATGCCAATTCTTGGACATCTTTTTTGGTGACCAGCAGCGGTATGCGGACGGGATCCGTGTTGGCAAAGACAACGAGCGCATCACAGCTATACTTACTAGCATTCACGATGATGACGGGTCCCTCTCTCGCTGCGCGCTGGAGATTGAAGAACTGCAAGGGAAGAAGGAACCGAGAGAGACCGGGCAGCTCGCGAATCCTGGATACAACCTGCTCCAGTTTCGCGTTAAGGTGGCAGACCCGATCGTGCTGGTCTGCGCCAGATGAATGGAGTACTGTACAAATAAGCGAAGTCAGACGCGTGAACTCGTTTGCCAATGCCTTTCCTGCTAAGCCCGACTCAGCGATGCCTTCGAGTGGGCGAGTGAGCTGACTCCAGAAAACACCGCGACCTTGTTCAAGAAGCTCAACCGCCTTGGTAGGGGATTCGTTCCGGAGGCATGCTGAGAATGCGTCTGCTGCAAGGGATGACGAGAGAGACTTGAGAAGAGTGAGGTGTTGGGGTAATGGGGGAAGAGTGGTTAGATGTCGAACGAGTAACCGAAGAGCTGTTTCGTATGCGAGAAGAGTTGAATCATGGCAAAATTCTTCGGCTGCGTTGACCCAAGCTTTGGTAGCCGACAAAACATCCGATGAGACTATCTGAGACACCTGCTCAAGTTCAGCATAGAGATTGAAGAATACTTGCTTGTCTCCTGTCTGAGCAAGATGTGCAAACCGAGTATAGTGGAACCCTGCAAGATTCTCCAAAGAGGCAGATCGACACGGGTGGCCTGGCAAGCAAAGGGAAAGCGCATCATGACCGAGAACGATTGCTTCGTTCAGGTCATCAATCCCCCCGAGACGCTCGTACCGAGAGGAGAGATCAACTGCGAGGTTGTTTAGGGACAAAGACCGAGCTGGATGACCTGGATGGCGAAGCGAGAGCGCGTCTCTGTCGAGACAAATAGCCTCATTCAGGTCATCAAGCCTCCCAAGCTGGACATACCGAGAGGAGAGATAAGAAGCAAGGTTGTTCAAGGAGGAAGACCGATTTAGATGCCCTGGGGGATGAAGTGAGAGTGCGTCTCGACCGAGAACAATTGCTTCGTTCAGGTCATCAATCTCCCTTAACTGCTCGTATCGCGAGGAGAGATGGTTCGCAAGGTTGTTCAAGGACATGGACCGATCCGGATGTTCTGGCGGGCGAAGTGAGAGTGCATCTTGGTCGAGAACGATTGCCTCGTTCAGGTCATCAATCCCCCCAATCCGCTTAAACCGAGAGAAGAGATGAAGCGCGAGGTTGCTCAGGGAGGTTGACCGATCTCGATGCCCAGATGGGCGGAGTGAAAGCGCAACTCTGTCAAGAACAATCGCTTCGTTCAGGCTACCAACTGCCCCGAATTGGTTGTACAGAGAGAAGAGATAGACTGCCAGGTTGTTCAAGGACATAGATCGGTCTGGATGTCCTGGTGGGCAGTGTGCGAGTGCGTCGCGTCCAAGAGAAATCGCCTCATGAAGGTCATCAATCCTTCCAAGTCGCTCGTATGAGGTCCAGAGATCAATTGCACCCTGAATCAAATTGGTGATCTGCTCTCTGTCATCATTCGGATGGCGAACACCTGTATCATGAGTGAAGGCACTTTCCCATTCTGCAGTGATCTCGCTCTCTTCCTGAACCTGAGCAGTGGTATGTGCCTCCAAACAAGGCCGTTTAACTGTGCAGGGAGGTCAGTGCGCTTTTCATGCCAAAGTATAAAGTAATCACGCTTTGGATCAGTAGTCTCAGGTTGAACCTCGGCATTCGTAGCGCCTGCCACCGATCGAGACCGTTTAACTGGCTAAACAAGTCACCTCGCTTTCCATGTAAAAAAAAAAGACGAGCGTACCCATGGAGCGTATTTGCAGAGTGGACTTGATTGGAGATGGTGGTTTGGGAAAACGCTAAGGTAAGCCTCGAGGCCTCCATGTGCGAGCATGGCTCGAGCACAGCCGTTAATTTCTCTCGTCCCGTACTTGTGGGAAGCCCAGATAACCGTGTTCTTTCGGCATGCAGCGACCCATATTCTGTACTTGAAACAGGAGTTCTGCTAGCTGTCAGTGATCTGGCAAACGGAATCATAGAGACGCACCGTCATTGCACTATATCGGCCTCAACAAAGACCCGCCATGGTAGAGATGAATAGGCGGTAGAGTACCGCAAGGTGAGAGTGACTGGTCAAGGAGGGAAGGTGCGCTCAGAGTTCACAAAAAAATGGCAACTTACACGCCTCTGTTCCCCTCCTTCAACACGTCCACCCAATACCTTGCAACACCCTCTGCTGTCCGCTTGGTAGGTCGCCAACATAGACTGGGAATATAGCCCAGCTGAATGAGGGTATCACAGTCGTGTGCGAAAAGTATGGATGGTTTTGAAAACAGCACTAGAGTTGAATTGAAACGGCGACGAGATGCTCATCTAGCTACTACCAGCGTACACACTCCCAGCATCTGCGCCCGGCCTCATGTCTAAAAGGCATCCTACATGGCTGAGCGTCGAACGCTGACTCGCAATGATACCACGACAGAAGTGGTTATGGCTTTATCACCGACAACATATGTCCTCCTTTCACTAGTTCGATGCTGGAATTCAAGTATTAACCATCATCAGGCATCTTTTGTGTCTCTCACCTGCTCGGAGGGATTCACGCTACTCCTGTGGTGCACACATGGCAATTTCCAGCCAGAATTCTCATTGATGTCTGATACCACTGGGTACTACAGGTATGCAATATTTGAGCTATTGGCAGGTGATGACATGGATGGACGGTGTATCCCTACCAGATGGGGAACCACGCCATCAGACTCCATTAGGTCATGTAGAAAGCTGCCGAGTGTGTCAAGACTTCAAGGAACTGTCGGTGGGTCTTTTGGACCGGAGGATGTTAAGATGGCGGCGCATCCCTTGGTGAGTAGCTCAGAGGGTGGCTAGATGTATGCTAATCGTTCAGATGGGTATAAACAGTTACTCTCTAATTCAAACACTAGCATCGGTCACCCCCCACACATTTCAACAATCTAACAACACTGAACTGCGTAACGAAACATGGTTCCACACCTTTACCATCCAAAAGTGGTTGTTTACGACCCTATGGAGAGAATCAATCAAAGTCGATAGTCAAATGCAGATACAAGCTGCAAGGGAAACAAGACAATGAACGAGAACGAGGGTATACCTGGAATTAAACACCAAGGTGTATGTAAAGAATACGTTGGTCCAATGGTATCTTCACCATTCTCATGGTCTTCCACAAGGCAAACGCTGCACGGGTGTAATCAAGACGACCTGATTTGTCCCTCATCAAGCTATAAAATGTGGATGTGACCTGCCTTGTCTCGGAGTCATCCACTCCCCACATCGTCCCAATGACAGAGCGAAAGCCAATGAATTGCATCGCAGACGCCAGATGGATTACCTCATCTGGACACTCTTTGTCTCCGACAGTCGTATGACAGGCAGACAGGTATGCAAATTCGGGGTCCTGCAGATCGCATTGGATGATGCGTTCGATTGTGAATTGTCCATCGTAGAGAGCAAAGGCAGATTCGAATGGCTCTTCCTGGTTGGGAATGCCATGACATGCAAAGTGCACCCATTCGTTCTCGTACAACCTATCAGCAACGTGGCTAATGCACGCATTTTCTCCTTCGATACGCGTAAACCTTGCACAATCATTGAGGAGATGGCTAATGTTGTCCAGTTCATCACTGATGGCAAATACAGTTGATATGCTCATAATGCATAGAGTTGGGACCCGTCCAATCCTGATGCATTACCATGGATATGCAAGACGAGTATATGTGACAAATTGTGACACCGCAGTCACAGGCCAACTGCGCTACATT
>JBBPUD010000229.1:0-36454 GCA_038094475.1 Phylloporus aff. rhodophaeus | reverse complement strand
ACAATGACAAAGGGAAGAGGGGGACGCCGTCACCTCAAAAACGGTGGCACAACGCCCAGGCCACCACCGCTACCACACAACGACGAAGCAGGCAAAGGCTATGCAACGGCGCACCGATGCCTGCCACGTCGACAACAGCAGCGCATCAACTAGCCCACCACCACGCAATGGCGAGGCTGGCAAAGGCCACGCAACGGCACACCAACACCAATGCCACGCAATGACGAGGAGGAGAACGAGTAGCGACATGACAACAACGGGGCCCCATGCGTGCATTCGATGGTATGTGCAGTGTACCGACCACCACCACCCGACAACGATGCTGGCTATGCAACGACGCACCTACCACCATCACCATCACCATGCGATGACAAGGAGAACAAGCGGGGTCACAGTGATGATGGGGGGCCAGTCCAAGCATCCGTACGCATTCGATAGTAAGCCTCCCCATTCTCAAATCCACCCGCTAGCCCTGGAGCCCCAAGGCCCATGTGCTGACCCACAGTGACACAAGGGCAACCAAATGACATACCCCGACGACCACGACAAGGGGGCAGATGGAGTGCAATGGCGCACCATCACCATGACCAAGACGAGGAGGGCGACGTAGCCGCAGTGCGCTGACCAGCACTACCACGGGAAAAACAAGGAGGCATAACAACCCGCCAGCAAACACAAGGGCGACATGATGGTATGGTGGACGAGGGGGAGGACAACGAGGACAGCCCAGCCAACAACATGGAGGGCGACAGAGGTTAGACCAGGCAGGTGGTGGGGACAAGGTCGCGTAGTTGGTTGGTACATAGTGTGTACCAGTGCTGGGGTTGCGAAATGTGAACAGGCGACGAAGAGGGCAGCACTGTGGTGGGCGTCGGGCGGGAACAGCGGCGCGGGAACAACCAAGTCGGCATATCTTGCAAGAGATAAAAGTCTTGCAAGTGAGGATAGGCGGAGGCTGAGCACTGAGCGCTGAGCATCCATGTATTGCAAGAGTTGGCGGTAAAACCCCCGATTGTGTTTCCTGCAAAAAGTACTCACGATAACGATTGGACATATTGCAAGAATATACTGGGATCTGGTGGATATTGCGGAGACTTGGTCAACGAGTTGATCGCCGAGAGGAAGTGCTCAAAAGGATGTGTGGGGAAAAGGTCTTGGTGAACGTGCGAATGGTATGGTCTCTTGCGATTTTAGGGATCAGAGTGCTTCTCTTCGCTGACAATTCATTTGGTTTTTCCTTTTGTCTTGGTAACGTTTTCTCTTGTCAATCTTCGTAGGTTAAAGGTGCTCTTAAAATTAATCCTAGTCTGTTCCACTCCTGCACTGTCCCGAACGGAGTATGAGTCATGACAAATGCCCCGAGCAGGAGTGCGACCAAAAGTACACATACCAAATATCATTGTTGGTGATGAGAGAATGGTTATCACAATAGGTCTATTGAACAACAGTACTCTGCCATACCGACCACATGATAATTCCATCAATAGTCAAAACCTATTCCATTCCATTCACATTCCTGTCGTGTCAAACAACAAAGCTCTTGGGACTACAAAATCATACATATATTCAACCTTTTTTCGCCTTTCTTTTTTTTTCTCATCACGCATGACACAAGACACACATGAGAGGGAGCGTTGGGACAACTTGATGGACCAATGACTCAGTGGTGAGGAGCTTTGCACTCAGACCCAAGAGATCGTCCACAAAGCCTCATCTCCCCCGGCATTCTGGGGTGACTTGAGCAAAATCTGTTTAGTAATGGTGAGATGCCTTTTGTACGATCAACCGCAAATAAATAAGCATCACTGAGTAATAATTGTTACCACATTCAAGGACCCAGCGGTATTGGGTGGCCTGGTCTTCAATACTTGAAAGAAGACAACAATGTCAAGCAAGGAGATGGGAGTTGGACACGAAACGTACGTGTATATTCCTTGTCCGGCCTCAGTGAGCCTCCACAGGTATGGCTTGTCATTAGCTGAGATCGGGACACCCTGCGAGATCAGTGTCATTCAGCCACCGCTTTATACGCTCCATCCACAAGTGTGCTTTACCTTGCGTTCAGCGTATACACTTGCATACGTGTTGGTGGTTCCGTTCTGGAAATTGTAAGTTTCGGTATCAGCAGACAGGATTTTCCACTGTGGAACTGGTCAGTAACCTCCTGGCCTTCTTCCAACACAAATGCAAGCTGTCACTACGCACACCCTGATTATTAGAGTCGTTCTTGTGGAAACCGGAGACTGGCCCATTTGCATTCCCATCAATCAGGTCAACGGCCTGGTTACCATACTTGACGTTGATAATTTTGTATAGTTCAGATGCATCAAAAATGGGGGGCATTGTGAACCAAAGAGTAGAACACTACGATCTGAGAGGGATGTACGAAGTGTGTTGATTCCCGTCGACCAAGCAGGCCTTGTATTTATACACTTTGGAAGGCCGGCATTCAACTAATTCAGAGACTTGAACTGGGGCAGAGAAGCGGATCTCTTACTAAAATGTGTAAGACCTGCCTTCCTAGATAAAGCAGTTTCCCCAGTTAGCATCATATCCTCGTTGCGAAAGCTTGAAATTTCCTATGTTCCAGGTTTTTGAGACATTTGGGAGTCCTTGGACCAAAAAAGAACATCTTTTCACTCCAAAGGCATCCCGAAATATGAAAACAAATACCTCGGCGATTGGACGATCTCCACTCTGGGGCCATATATATTGCAACACTTATAATGTTCTGGGGATATGGGGTCCATCATCACTCGGTTATTTCATTCCATCTTGATTAACAGATTCCGTGTCACAAGGCATCCCTGGAAATTGAGTTCAGCAATCGACATAAACCATATCATTCCCCATTACTCTGAGTTGGGCAGCAGTCCCATACCATGCAAGTACTGTTGGGATTTGAAAAAAAAAAAAAAAAAAAAAAAACTCCTTTGTTGCATCATTTGCTCAGATACACACTGGGGAGCAGTCTAGCAATGAACAATGCAATCAAAGATTAAACCCAAGTACACACAAAAATGTATACAGTGACAAACAAGTTTCTTTCGTGAACCATTCATGTTCTCACATGAGTCACATCAGAGGTTACTATATGTTACTTGCTCCACAAACATCCCACAATGATTGGTCTGATAAACTCTTTGAAGCATACTTTGTGTCAGATGGGATTAGTCATCTCAATTGATCCAAAGCAGCAAACTGGGCTCTGACACACTCCACAAGATCTGGTTATATGAAAAAGATAAGGTCCCTAGCTGAATGCACTATTCACTAGGAGCAAGACAATGACGACATGCAAAAACTGGATGGCAGCGAACAGTGTTGAAGTGATCGCTATCATGATTCAGGGGCTACTCTCTGTGGATTCAACAGGTCTTGTGAGTGCAGAAAGTACGCTACCTTGGGTGCCAGATTTCCTGCTCTGTGGAAACTCATTGTCCCATGGACACTCTTCAATCCATGTTGTTTATCAACCACTTGAGGTGGACCCTGAAATCTAAATCTTCATGGCAGTTCAGCATTGCCATCGTATAGATTGGATAGATTGTTGTTTATTTCCCTATTCGGAACACATGCTGATGCCCGGTGACAGGCATTGACAAGTCACAACTCGTTCAGAGTGAGCGCTATTGGTGAGGAGGTGAGTCAATTAAGATGAAAGTACATGGATTCATATTCAGCACTCCAATTGATCATCTCATGGCAAGGGATATATCATGCAGGTGGAAATTAAGAGTCGGTAACAACACTTGCAAATATAGAATGCAGAAGACGTTTTGTTGATTGCATGGAGCTGCTTCCAAACACCTAACCAGCGCTGTGGCACAGGCACCATCTACATCAGTGGAACTGGTCTGGGACTTAGCGACATTTCATTTCTGGATTGATTGAATGATGCGTTTTGACAGCTAGATTTGTTTTACTTTTGGCTATTCCAAGTACTAAGCCTGTTGGAATTTGTTTCCATATTGGGCATTTACTGCTTACCTAATCATTGGTACATCGGACTACCATAGTTACTGTAGTTTACTTAACTACCATACTGAGTATCCTACAGACATTCCAATATTCCAATAAAGCCCTCCACTTAGTAGTTCAAAATCACAATTCACAACATAATTGTCCAGCACTGTGCCGATGATCATCCGCTAGATTCTGTAATGGGAGCTCTGTCATACATGGATGTTGGCCATTTTAACAGTGAAACGTTAGTCCACTAAACCTGCCAATTATCATAAAAATGCACCCTGTCATTACCACACGGTGGTGATGGCCGTCGATTGTGTGGGTATTTATCACAGGTGTGATGCATAATAAGCCATCTGGAATCAATTCTCAGCACCCCCCTTCAACTAAGTTCCAACATAAACTGTGGCACAGGAGAACACAGATGAATATTCTACTTCCTAGTCTTGAATCAAGAATGAATATTTTATGGAGCAAGATGATGAAACATACCTTTATCTGTGTGTTTGTCCCACCCACTGGCATCTTTTAGACCATAAATATGGGGAAGAGAATTAATACAACCCCAATAAGGTCTGATTGGGTGTTTGAACGACGCCCATTTCTGGTTATGCGAGGGATCTTATTATCAAGTGACTGCAAAGCTCTGAAATTTCGTGGGACAATGACAAGGATTGTCCCACAATCCTCACTGATTTATACATATAGAGAATCGCTAAAGTCCATTTGCGCCCTAATAATTATGTTGTCTCCGAAAAACAATTATAGGAGTGCCTCGTGGTGCGGAAATTATGGCTCATTACAGAAAGTGGGCACTAGAAAGACGCCACCGGGTGAGGGAGAGAAGATAAGCATCGACATGCGCCAGGGAGAGCGAAAAAGGGACACCCGTGCGTGACCCTCACGGTCAAGGGGGACTAAAACAATATTGAATCGAACACTAATCGAAGACGCAAAGGCGCACCAACATCCCGATTCTGATTTGCAGTGATGTGATGGACCATGCACGATACGAAGTTTGGATTCGACTAGACCTTGATTTATTGATCAGATGAGAGGGGTTTTGCGTCATAACGCCATCTCATCGCTAAACCACATCAATTGCTTGGAAATCCAATCAAGCATTCTCAAACAAGCCAAAGCAACCACATACCTGTCATTATGCTCCTGCAATGAAAAGCATATTAGATTTTTGACAAGCAAAGATGAAGTTGACCTAGTCACGCATCGGCGGAGACTATGAGAGGTTCCCTGCAGCCAGACCTGTGACGCAAGCATGAGGAAAGCGACGCGCAGTAGTCATCGGCAAATCGACCATGGAATTGAAACTATGTCAACTTGAAGGAATCTCTTCAGTCTTGCCAAGTTTCGACCTCAAATGCTTCAAGATCTGAAGTTTGCATTCCCCGTGCGAATCGAATTAAGCAATGCGCGATTTTCTTCGGAACTACGGTGTTGTCTGCATACATTTCCCACGTTCGCGCAAAAGCCTCAGTCATGCGTCAGTGAGGCAAATCAGCCCACCATCTCATCTCCACCCTTTTCCCCGGTTCAACCACTCCACGAGGAGACTGAATCTCTCTGTCATCGCCATCAACGACACTTGTACTCAAAATCTCTGTTCCTTTTCCGATAGTGAGTCCGAGGAACACCACATCGATTCGAGGGGACGACTCTGGCACGCATCGTGGGCGTCCTGTGGTCCTGAGCTAATGCCCTATGGCATCCCTCGTGAGAAATTGGTAGCGCAGTTTGCCAATGCCCCATCGCACACAGATGCAGCAATATGGGAGCCTTGTTCTCCAGCAATAGCGCTCCATCTGTCCGCCATTGGTCCGTCGTATGGCCTCCGCTGGAACTTCTCAGTTTATATCATCTATTGTGACCATGCATACTTCTCTATCCCGATTTATTCCGAAAACGACTCCGCTGTGAGCTCAATTGCAGCCCTCAGCGTTCACAGGGGTATGCCTTCCTGCATGTATATTTCACCCGCCCAGGTGGTATACTACCGAGTTCATATCTACTAATCTGAGGTGAATCGTGGACTCGTATTTTCCCTAGGACGACCTGAAATGTGTCTACTCTTTACCGGGGCTGCCCTACACACAATTATCCCCGCATCGGTACAAGTTTACCCCGGTTTTATTATCCTCTCCTCTTCCAATCCCCCCCCCCCAATACTTTAAGAATGTCGTCCGACTCCTTCATTGGACTAATGTCATAAATCCTGTGGCCTGGGTAAGTATCACCATGTTTGGTAAGCATTTCTTTCTCAGCGCTTTATCGACCTTTTGCACTCTACAAGACCCAAGATGACTGTCTGGCTAATCCTTGCATTATGCTCTTTTATCGCCCCCACCCTTGCTCAGTCCAATGGCGTGATCATGTCCATGGACGTACCAATGAACCTCGCTGTCGGCAACATGCTTCCATATGCCCATTTTACCCCCGGTGATACTGGTGAGTGATATTGCTTGACTGAAGATATATTCGCCACTGAAGAAAACTAGTTTGGTTTCTTGGTTGGGTTCCAAGTAGTGCGGGTGCAATGGTAGGCACATGTATCGCTTTGCTGTTGCTCTCCATCTTGGAGCGATGGGTGGCGGCATGCCTCGCACTTGCAGAACAACACTGGGCTGAAAGGTAATATGTTTCATCTGATGGTCATATCGATCCTGTGTGAAAGTTGTTTATCCGAAGCACAAGCTTCTCGGCCCTCGAAAACCCGCTACCATCCTCAATGTCGTTGCTAAGCAAGCAGCATGGTCTACCACCGTTTGTGCCCGAGTTTGACATCATACGGGGCGTCTTCTTTGCCGCCCACCTGTTTCTCAAGATTCTCCTTATGATGGCTGTCATGTAGTTGATACTCGCTCTCATTGAAAGAACTAGTTGAACTAATAATGTTTACAGGACGTTTCAACTCGCGTTTTTGTTGTCGATTGCTATAGGAGCCGGTGTCGGCGAAACATTGTTCGGAAGGTTCACGGCGGTGGTGCATACTCATTGGTGACCAGTGATAATACTTAACAGGCTGAGTTGTGCGCACCCCCGTTGCTCGTACTAGAAGGGGTGGTCTGTAGATGCATGTACGATACCGTGGAGCGACTCACTCGAGCCCAGGAACATGTGCTATTTTCGTCCCGCAGTCCTTTTGATCCGTGGCTGGGAAGCTGCGGAAGGTTTACCCTTGACATGGAAAAAGTTTTTTTTCCTACTGTACAGCGTGGCAGTACATCGTATGAATACAATCCGAAATGTTTTGTGAAGCGCTTGACAAGTTGCCATCATGTCTGCTCCGGGTGCGCCTCCAACGGTTCCACCTAGTTTACAGATTTACAAGTACGTCTGCAACGCACACAGAGTTTCCAGTTGTTTATTGTTTACTGTCTGCCGATCAGCTCCTACGTGGAAGATCCCATATGGCAACGTAAATTCACTGCGATCTGGTGTTCATTACTGGGTGCCGTTGTCGTCATATCCATCCCCTCCCTCGTACATGCCTTGCGACGTGGTCGTGCACTTACTGGATTATTTGGCCTTTCCGAGGGCTCTGGAAAGGCCGGTTACACCGCCGTGGTCAATGAAGGGAAGACACCGACACTCCTGGCCCCGTCAAAACGCCCTATCGTGTCAAGATACTGGGACTCGTTGCTCTCCATCTGTCAATGGTCTGTGAGATATCTCCACCTGAATGCTGGGCAGAGTACATCTCAAACCACTTGTGTGCTTCTTTCTGTTGATTGGTTCCATCAGTTTTCGTTCTCGCAACGTATCTTGCGGTAACCTTGGTGTGCATTATTAAGGATGCACCTCTCATTTCCAACCCAAATCGAGCAGGTGTGTGGTTGTTCGTTCCCAGTCCATCTACACAACTCAACGCGGTAACCCAGGCTTTCTCGCTTTCGCACAGTTTCCAATTGTGTTCCTTTTTGCAACCAAAAACTCCATCCTATCATTCCTCCTCGGGCCCGGCCATGGTTATGAGAAACTTAACTTTCTCCACCGGATGGCAGGACGTGTCATGTTCCTCGCCGCCCTCATCCACGGAAGTCTCTGGATCCGCAATCATATCCAATACAACCTTCCCATTCTTGGTCCCCAAAAGGAAACATCAGGCGTTGCGTCCTTGGCTATGCTTGGCTGCATTGTTCTCTTTTCTCTCCGCCCGGTTCGAAGATTGTTTTACCAAGCATTCTTCGTGATACAGTAAGTTGATGATTAACTCGTAATTCGGAAATGACAGGATTGATGCCATTTGCATGCCCTCAGTGTCCTCACGTTTGTTGGATTCTTTGTATGCGTGTGTTATCATTCAATGTACGCATCCCCGTGGATATTGCCACCGCTCGCGTTTTACGCGGCAGATGTGTTCGTACGCTTGCTCCGTTACCGGTTCAAAGACGCCACGTTATCTGCCCCTGACGAGTTCATAACATTTGTAAGTGTGCTGTCGTTCTGTCTCCGTAGTCGTGCTCATGATCGAATCCAAGGTACGTGTTCATGATTGCAACGACGGGTGGGTTGCTGGTCAGCACCTCTGCCTTCGCGTGTTTTTCTCTGGCCGTGTCTTGGAGAGCCATCCATTGAGCATTCTTTCCGCTCCACCTTCATATTCGTGCCTGTCCAACCCTGGTCTACTCCTTGCTGCACGCGTGTGCGGTGACTGGACGCGTGCGCTCAATACATTTGCCCGCGACAAGCAAGACAGGCTAAGAGTGGTAGAAGAATCATTCAGGAGCAAGGACAGTGACTGGGACACATCGGCGCCTGTTCAAGTCATGATTGATGGTCCATACGGTGGATCGAGCGTCGACCTTGGACAGTACGAGACGGTGCTCCTCTTATCGGGCGGATCAGGAATCACATTCACGCTCGGTCTGTTGGACGACATCGTAGGTCGGTGTGTCAAGCTACGTCGTCATGGCAACGAACGCACCCGACGCATCGAGTTTGTGTGGTACACCCGGTCGTTTGGTGCGTGCCTTTTTTCTCATTCGTGCATCATTTCTTGTCTCACACACCGAACATGTTCTCTCGGCATACTTCAGGCACTATCAACTGGTTTGCGCCCATGTTGTCTGACATTGCAGCCACCGCTCTTAATTCGTCCATCGATCTCCACATCTCTATATTTATCACGTGCCTGTGCCAGCCTGAGGAACTGCCTGTGATCCCAAACTGTGATGTCACCATGAGGCGACCATCGATCTATGGGGTACTTCAAGACCTTACTGGTACTCCCAGTACCTCGTCCTCTTTAGCGAGTTCTGCCGAGGAAAATGGAGAGGTAAGTGCCGATAGAGAACGCACTGGCGCGCATGGTCAAGGCGGTGGCGTCGCGGTGTGTGCAAGTGGGCCTGCAAGCTTAACGTGCGAGGCACAGAATGCAGTTGCCCGGCTAGGGGTCTTGCGAGGGATTGAACTAGGCGGGGTAGCTATTCACACTGAGCAGTTTGCACTGTGAGACAAGAGTGCGGTACTTTGCGGAATGGTCTAGGGCGTTCGGTGTACCATGTAATATGTCATCCGTAAATGGTTTTTGACTGCTGGATACAAGTTCAATACGTGCGGTTGATGGAGATCGCGGACTGCGCCGAGAGACAGCCGAAATCTGAAGGCCTGACAGCTCATCACAACCACGATTGGACCAATCGCTTTCTTACTGCGTGGCATATGTGGCTCAAGGCTGAAATTTTGGGTGGCACAACACCTAGCTCGTTTAAGGGATGGAAGACTAAATGGAACGCGGCCGTGCATGCTAATTCCACGTGCTTTTCCCGTGAGGTCTCGAAATACATTATTCTGAAAATTGAAAAACCAAGCGTACAGCGCCTCACTTAAATAATGGTAGCGATAGGGCAGATCAAAGCACTACTGGATGGTCACGGTCAGGAGCGTCACAATACCATCCTGAGAAATTCCTTGGCGAGGATCAGCCGAGAAAGGCCAAACAATTCAGTCAATCGTGACATACCGTGATTGAGGCCCGTTGACCCAGGAGCAAGCAAGTTGGTGATATTCTGGGCTTTTGTAGAATATGATACACCCCCAAAACTTGTCGTCCCTACGGCCGCCGAGACCAACAGATCCCTGGAAGGATATAAATACCAAGGACAGATCGCCATATCGAAACGCTCACCTTCCAACATTATATCCATTCGGTGTGATGGTGTGGGCTTCTGTGATAGGCTGATAAAAGGCGATGTTAGAAAAATGTGCTTTATATACACCCGCGTCTCGATTACCTCTTCCTTGGAAACCCTATTGTGCTAGATAGTAAACAGTTGCGGAAATAGAGTACAACGGAGAACATACGCTAAGAACAGTGCGCCGCTGTCAGCCAGAGAGCCATTTTGACGGAACATCCTTTGTCGGTGGTTACGGTCATATCCAGCAGGGTTGGCAGATTGACACACCGGAAATGATTACCACCAATCAATGATTCAAGGCACGTTCCGATAACAAGGTTCCCATAGTCCTCACGAAGCTCTAATGTTTGGTTGACCCAACCGTTTCCATCGCCAAGGTTGGCGGATTGGGGATTTCCTCCATAGACACATTCCGTCGAGCTACAAGGATTGTTGATGCACTAATCAGGAGCGTCACAAAACTACTTACAATCCTATAGCACGAGCATAGTTCACAAAACCATCCTCGGTGAGAACCAACGAAGAACTTTTGGCAGAAATGATGATCTATTAGGAGGTCGGAATAAGGGATGAGAACGGGAAAACGCTGGAAAACGTACATTGATCGGCTCTCCCAAGCCATTTCCTACGTTATCGAGCATGGAACCTCCATGATCGGTGGGGTTGTAGAAATCCACGCTGCGAGGAACGTGAAGGGCAGAACAAAGTCCAAAGATTGACGCCAGAAAGACTGTGAGACTTGAGACCATGTTGGTGGAAGTTGGAGGCATGTTGAGCAGGAACGGTCTGCCCGTGTATATAAGTAGCCTCCAAGTTTCAAAATCTCACTCACAGTACAGGATTGAGAACTGAAACGTCCCACTAGTATGACACGACGTCTTGACGCTTGGGGCATTACGGGAGGGTTGACCGAGTAGCCCGAACCCTGCAACTTTTCAAGTGTCTACACTGTGAGCATTTTTGGGCTTATCATGTGGGTTGAGACCCAAAAAGCCCTCACCTACGTGTGGCTAGTAATCATGATATCTATACACGCTTCGCCCAAACAGACCAGCAGGCTTAGCGGGAGGACACGGGGGCAGATGTCACTGGGTTAGCGAATGTCAGACTCACACGTCCATTAGAGGTGGCTATACTGTGTGCACTGCCATATTGTACTAGAAATGCCGCAATAAGTACCTCGGACATGATTGGGAATTGTCGATGGACTGGTCCATATCTTTGTGAGAGATTATTCTTGGAACTACTACTCACTTCAGGTAAGCCGACTTGAATTAATGTGAGTTAAAAAAGCTCGAGCATGGTCAAGCAGTGTTTGACATTTCATTAAGCCGTTGTCTCGCCACAAGTCCATGGACCTGTGGATGAATCATGATGTCGCCAAAGCCACGAACGTCGCGAACGACATTCTCAGTGCGATTGGTTGGTCGGTCTTTCAAAGTAGCGTAGATATCACAGTGAAGCGATGGAAATGGGAATACTACTGGAACAGACCCTGGAAGGCTAGCAGGGAAACCCGGAAGGATAACTACTTGATGGATGATCAACTGGTCGATGTACCTACGACGAGTCACGACTAGGATCTACTCTGCAAAGACCCCCGACACTGCACACGCTCTCTCCGCAGCACTACTGTAGCTTGGATCGTTGATGTCCTTGTCATCCAGTAGGCTTGCCCTTGGGATTTGCGAATGCGCTTGGGGGATTTCGTGCGAACCCTGATGATCATTGAAGTAGTTTCAGTACAACTGCCTATCACTGTGATGAATGCAGTTGGTCAATGGGACCAACGGTTAACCCTTGCTTGGATAAAACCGTGGCGAGCATCAATAACTGTGAGAAAGCCACTCGTGGCACTGAATCAAACACTGCACGGCTGTGACCACACAGAATCTCTTGGCGTGCTCCAGGCACTATCGACTAGTTCGCACCTATCTTTCTTACGCTTTTGCGCTATCCTGAGGACCAAGGTGTTGCCTTTGACTCTAGAGTGCGACTGCGCGGGTGTGATGTGAGCATGAGCGCCAGCGAGGAATAAATAGAGTCACTGTCATTTCCGGTGTCGTGAAATGTGTGGCATCGCCAAAAGACCAAGTGTACTGCACCACATAGCCCAGCGCATTGAGTGTGTTTGCAACCCAATTGATGATACAACTTGATAATGATACATCGACGCACTGTGAAGATTAAGCGTACTTACCTAAGGAGTGTGAATATCTCCAGCCTCCCTGTGGGCTCACTAAAGCCATGAGTCGAAGTGTTGATCGTGCTTATGGCGCAGTGGTTTGTCGTGTTACATGAAGCCTTCGGGTACCACTCGTAGCAGCCGACCTGAGCTAAGTGGGTCTTTGACCTATCCTCTTTCTTAGATCGAGGGAGCCGCAGATGCGGTACTCATGGTAGACTGTGGGAAATGGCTAAGTTGAGCCGCGCCCCAGTGTACGGACGTTTGAGCTTCCCAGATGCTCTTAGGGAACAGTAGCGCGCACGTGTGGACTGCAGCGCAGGAGTGTGTTGAGATTGTATCAATAAACAGGTTCAAGTGTTATCTGCCGCTCGTGTTGCGGTAAGTGTGACTGTATGACCGTCCTCGGCACATACTAACCACGTTGTCTTGGGAACCAAACTAAGCTAACCAAGTTAACCTAACCTAACGTGAGTTGCACTCTGCCTGGCATAGGCCCTAGAGAAATATATGCTAAATGACTGCATGGACAGCCTAACCCTAACCCCTAACCCCTAACGGCTAACCGCTAACCGAGTTAACCAAAGCCGGCGTGGGACATGCTTACGTATTGTCCCCCTGGCATGTTGGTGGCGTTTATACCAAAGTGTTTGCTTACGTAAGCACTCGGCTATGACTCGGCCCGGAGAACCGGTGTGTTTCAAACTCCGCGATTCACACGCTAATCTCCGTCTATTACCTCCGAGGTCTAGACCGCTTAGGTAAGGTAAGGGTTACCATGCATAATCGATGCACCGAAACTAGTATATTAATCCGAAATATACAGGTGTTGTCATGACTTATCACGTAAATAGCCATCGGCCGGTTCGCCGGCGCCCGATGACGTGAAAACGATGACGTGCTCTCGGCCCGACGCGTAAGCCAGGTGAGTAATCGATTACTATTCTTAGGTCATTTATAATCCGCAGCACATGGTCCGTGCCCTGCCTGAACGGCTATATAAAGGGCTGGCTCTGAGGGCGGATTCCCTCAAGCCTATCACCTATTTGGTAGCACCATCCACACACACCACACTCGCACTGCTCGCTTCGCTCGCAGTGCTCGCCTCCTAACCATTACTTGTGTACTTATCCACTCCCCACCATCATGTCCGACAACCGCAACGTACTTCGCGCCTTTTCTCCCCTCCACCTCGCGCCCACCTACGGCGTCCCTGCTTTCGTAGCAGACCAGGGGGATGGAACACGAGGTTCCACTAATCTTGGGTACGCCGTCTCCGATCAGGCCTTTGCACGTCACGCGGCTTTGCAGGCTGCCAACTCTGTTGGCGAGGTGGTCGCTATGATCCCTCAGTCTTACAGGCAAAGCCTTCGCCCCTCCCTCGAGGAAGTTAGTCGAGTGCACGTCCGCCTCCTAACCGCGCGAGCCACTCTTGCCAAGTGGCAGCAGCATCTTGCTGCAGGCACCTTCCCGCCCTGGTGTAACAGCCAGGCACCCAAAGTCCAGTTTGGGAAAGGGTGGGAAGAGAGCGAGTCGGGGCGCAACTATCGCACGAGGTTGCAAACCGAGCACAAAGCTCATATGACGTCCGTCCTGGAGGCTTCGGCCCGGGGCAAGACTGATGAGATTGCGCAGCTCGAAAGAGCCTTGCTGCCTGAGACTCTCTACCAGCTCATGGCCCCGGTGGTAATTGCTCGCACAGAGCACCTGCGAGGGTCGCAGAAAATACCCCGGTTGGAGCCAGTTGGCGACGGCCCTGATGTCGAAGTCAAAGAGTGGGTAGAAAACCCCTTGACCGACGCACTTGGTAAACAGGTGTTGGAGGACTTGGTGGTCTACGCCTCGCGTGTGGTCTCGATCGTCGAGTCAGCGCAAACCTCGCAGCAGCAGAAACGCGCTGCAAAGAAGGCCGTAGTTCAATCCGCTGACGTGGAAATGCAGGATGCGACGAGCTCTGGGGCTAGCTTACAGTCCCTCGTCGACCGTGCAGTCAATCAGGCCGTCAAGCGGATTAGTTCGTCGTCACAAGGTGTAAGTCCGGTTGCTACTTCTAGTAGGATTACCCTTGATGACCCCATCCTAGAATACACAGCGTCCCAGTACCCGTCGAGAGGGTACTCGACAGGATGGAGCCACATCGAGAAAAGATCGTGGACGAAGACGGGCACGTCGTGCAACTCGTGCCAACTCCCCCCAGAGACAAGACAATCGACGGCCTATGGGACAAGCTCAGGGTCGAGGGGAAGGACGCTCTCAGCAGCGCGGAGCGACGAAAGATGCGGATGGAACGGTATACGTTCCACCTCCTGCAAAAGTCGCGCGGCGCCGTGCCCAAGGGGGTTTACGGCGAGCTGCTGCAAAGGGGAAGGGCAAAGCCAGGGCCGAGTAAGTACACTCGCGACCACGGACTCGTTCTCAAGGGCGGTGAAAGAACCGTTCGCCAGAAAACTGCTGAGTACAGTGCTCAGTTCCTGGGAGGACGTCGGCCCGGAGACTATTAGCTGCTCCTTGTGTTCTTGTGAATGTATTTGTCATGTCGATACGGACACTTTAGACCTTTCTAGCGTAGGTCTGGACACTTTATTATCAGGCTACATATATGGTGATGTAGACACGATACCTGATAATACTTTGCTTTTTCCTCTTCCTGATGTGATCGACGGATTGATCCGGCATACGCCTCGAGAGTTTTTGGAAGCCGCCAGATTCCGAAATTCAATCCACACTGGCCCAGGAGTAACGCTACCCAAAGACATCGAGTTCGACTTAAGTGTAGGTAGTAAATACCTCTTCCATCGTCGCCGCTCCAGTGCACTTATCGATCGTGCCTGGAAAGACTTCGAAAGACGTCTACGATGGAGAATAAAGTTTGCACTCGAAGGAGATGAAAACATCTACGATCCAGATTATGACGTGAGGCCTCCCTCAAAGAAAGACCCACCCATTTTACCGTTTTACTGCGAACTGGCTATCAAACGTGGCAGAGCCTTCGTCCACCAGACGATCGCCAAGATCCCGGATGATGATGTCCTGGACGTCACTTTTAAGCCGCTCGGTCCTCGAGTAGACACAGTTCGCAGATTCTTGTTAGATAACAAATACGTTATCACCGCGACTGACAAGAATCTCGGCGTTGCGGTGTCAGAGCGCACCTGGATCCTAGAACGTACACATGCCGCTTTGTCCAACGAACGCGAATATAGACGCGTGGACTCTGCTACGGCAAACCGCATTCTAAACGAACAATGCGCTGAAATGCGACGCATCTCCCGTCTCGCAGAAAACTTGGATGGGTACTATGGTTCACTTAGCGACTTTCTTAAGTCTAAGGTTACCGATCTCTCTGGACAAGAGCACCATATACCCCGGTTCTATGGAATTCCCAAAATCCACAAACAACCTGTGAAATTCCGCCCCATATTACCGTGCCACTCCGCTATCCAAAATCCCGCAGCTAAACACTGCAGTAAAAGACTCAAACCGCTCGTTGACGCGGCGCCTACGATCCTGAAAGGGACGAAAGACCTGGCGATAAAATTGAGCAAGTTGCAAATGCCTTCATGGCGCAAGTTCTACATTGTCACGGGCGATGTAGTAGCATATTATCCCAACGTACCGCTGGACGCTTGCCTAGAGCGTGTACGTCAAATGTACTCAGACTATATGAATACAGATGGGATTGCTGAAGATCTTAAACGCGATGGTACTCTTCAACGAGACCTAGACGTGTTTAACGCTTGCCTTGAAGTCGGTAACCGGCAACTCATCACACAGTTTGATGGTCAAGTCTATGAGCAACTCAATGGACTTGCTATGGGCGTCGCAGATTCCCCAGACCTCGCTAATCTATATGGCTGGTTCTGCGAACGACGCGATAGAATACAAGAACACCATCAAATCGCCTTTTATGGGCGATACATCGATGATTGTCTGGCGCTCGTTTATGCCAACGACGAAGAGGAAGCTCTGAACGTCGTCCAGACAACAGTACATATCGATGGCTGTGAAATAACATGGGAAGTTGGCCGTTGGCAACCCTTCCTGGATATGATGCTGTACATAGACGGTGAAAATCGGTTGCAGCACATGCCATATAGGAAGGCCCAATCCCATCAAGAGAGAATCCCCTGGATCTCTGCTCACCCAATCGACGTCAAACGAGGGACGTTTTGGGGTGAAATGAGTCGTCTCGCCACGTTGTGTAGCACTTTAGAACACTACACGGAGGCTATATCGGGCTTGGTCGCCCTTTATATAAAACGTGGTTATCCTAGAGACCTCGTGTTGTCATGGAAACAGCGCAAACTCCGAGAACGTTGGGACAAACGTCTGACGGTACAAAGAGAGGAGAAGGGGCCCGTCCTCGTGCTGAAAACAGAATACAACACTTGCTGGGGGTTCTTTAACGCGAAAGAACTTGGTGACACGATCACAGGATATATGCGCAATTGGCTTGATCACGCCGAGCGTATGGACTTCTCTATGGAGTACCCGCCTGTACCCGTGGATTACGACCATGATGTCGAGGGAAGCCGATATACAATTGTCACTGTCGCGCAGAACAAGACGGAGTTGTATGAACCGGATATTAGGAAAACCGATATCCTGGACCGTCGTTATATTGTCAGCCGCAAACGCACTGGCAATCTATACGACCTAGCTGGTCTTTGGAAAAAGATCGTGTTGGAAACACAAGACGAGCAGCATGGCGAAGACGTGACCAATCCCACGTCGGTTGAGGAAACTCAACCAGCGCCAGCTACCCCCTCTGAGAGAGCTGATGGCCCTGGGCCTTCGAAGCGTATTCGATTAGATACGCGCTTAGACGAAGAACCTAGTTCTCGTCTCTCTCGCTCGCCTTCCCCCTTTCATGGGGTAGATCCAGATCACCGTCCTGAACTTTACATGCGTATTGGCAGGCGGTGACCACTCTGTAGTGGACGGCACCTTGTGTCGTCGACCTCCCTGTTCACGGAGTTGAAGTGTTCTCGTTGATCGTGCTTATGGCGCAGTGGTTTGTCGTGTTACATGAAGCCTTCGGGTACCACTCGTAGCAGCCGACCTGAGCTAAGTGGGTCCTAGACCTATCCTCTTTCTTTGATCGAGGGAGCCGCAGACGCGGTACTCATGGTAGACTGTGGGAAATGGCTAAGTTGAGCCGCGCCCCAGTGTACGGACGATGAGCTTCTCAGATGCTCCTAGGGGACAGTAGCGATGCATGTGTGGACTGCAGCGCAGGAGTGTGAGGCGATGATATCAAATCAGGATCTAGTGTTATCTGCCGCTCGTGTTGCGGTAAGTGTGACTGTATGACCGTCCTCGGCACATACTAACCACGTTGTCTTGGGACCCAAGCTAAGCTAACCAAGTTAACCTAACCAAACGTGAGTCACGCTCTGCCTGGCATAGGCCTTAGAGAAATATATGCTAAATGACTGCATGGACAGCCTAACCCTAACCCCTAACCCCTAACGGCTAACCGCTAACCGAGTTAACCGAAGCCGGCGTGGGACATGCTTACGTATTGTCCCCCCGGCATGTTGGTGGCGTTTATACCAAAGTGTTTGCTTACGTAAGCACTCGGCTATGACTCGGCCCGGAGAACCGGTGTGTTTCAAACTCCGCGATTCACACGCTAATCTCCGTCTATTACCTCCGAGGTCTAGACCGCTTAGGTAAGGTAAGGGTTACCATGCATAATCGATGCACCGAAACTAGTATATTAATCCGAAATATACAGGTGTTGTCATGACTTATCACGTAAATAGCCATCGGCCGGTTCGCCGGCGCCCGATGACGTGAAAACGATGACGTGCTCTCGGCCCGACGCGTAAGCCAGGTGAGTAATCGATTACTATTCTTAGGTCATTTATAATCCGCAGCACATGGTCCGTGCCCTGCCTGAACGGCTATATAAAGGGTATGGACATAATCTGTTCTACTACCACTGATAGGTCTGATGAGTCTACGGACGAAATAGGCTGGCTCTGAGGGCGGATTCCCTCAAGCCTATCACCTATTTGGTAGCACCATCCACACACACCACACTCGCACTGCTCGCTTCGCTCGCAGTGCTCGCCTCCTAAGCAAAAAAAATAACATTGACATATTTCCGTCCTCTGATAGACATCCATTTTTGGTGTACGATTCAGATGCACTGCAAGTATGCCTCTCTGAACAAGTGTCAGAGAATCGGTGGACATACATTGTTGGTATCGCGTAGTTTTGAGTCTTTAGACTGGGGCTGTTATCAGTATCTCCAGGGAAGTAACGGAGATTTTGAGTTGTATAAACAGGCAATGATGAGAACAGAGAACGCCAGGGTCTCTCGGAGAATAATTTTAGGTTGAAGAAATCGTGGGAATACATGATGGAGTCAGACATGGCGGTTTGTCCCTAGCCATCATGTCCACTACCATCCCAACCATCTCGAACAAAAGAACCGTATAGCAGCGAGCATCCTACAGGTGAAAACTTGAAAGGCACCATCATCCCGCTTGTCCCAAATCATTCACCCCCGCATCAGGATCAATTGTCTCTCTACTTGTCTTGGTATCCCCTTCTTTTTATAGTTCTGTCTGATGGCGCTTAACTACCAAGCAACTCGGAACAGTGCGCTGACAACCACCCAGCGCACATTAGATTTCTCCTCGGATCTACTCATACAACCAATTACGATAATTCGTCGATTCAGCGTGACAAATGTGAGCCTTGTTTTCGTGTATCCGCCAAAAATTCCAAGCGCTAAAGCCCTGTGCTCATAATAAGGTGCTTCAGATTTGCACGCTAATACTATACATATCCGGTGCCCATGCGCTCGGATTCGCAAACTTGACAGAATTTTTGGGGCCAGGTCGGAATCCATCCAAGCTTAGCAAATACCCCTCAAGCAAGATGTTCCAGCTCTGCGAACCGACAGTGTAAGCGTATTCGCTCTTAAAACGGATCGCACACATACCTGTCCCGAAATCGGCATCTCCACCTCCACTGGCGTCCCGCCGTTCACGCTCACCTCTACCCGTCTACAATTAGGACACTCAGTGTTGTAACCTGTATAATCTGCGTTCACGTAAGCAAGCGAAAGCAGCTTCGTCCCCCCGCTTGTGCCGCCGTCAACGCCGATGAAGGTGAGTGTTCCACCATGCCCGATGTACCCCACCACGCTATCAGCGTTGTTGATCGCTCGTGGTTTGGCTCCACCCGTAAGTACGTTCGAGGATGCACTAGCTAAATAAGTTGTGTACTTGTATGATGCTGCCAGCACAGGGTTCGAGAGCCGATAAACCAGCGCGCCGTGTGCTTCGACGGGCGCCTTATATGAAGCCTTGACATTCCCAAGGTCAGTCCCTGTCCATATATCAATGACATCCGCAGAGACGAGCCCAACGTCGGAGAGATCAAAAGTGATCGATTGGGGGGCTTTCTGCCAGTTTAAAAGCACTTGTTCACTGATTCAGCAATTTGGGAGGTACTTCCTCAAATAAAACAAGGCTAACCTGCTACCATGGAGCCGTTAGAGAGCCGACCGGCCCAAACGTCATAGTTGTCTGTGTACCTTCGCTTGAACGCGATCGACTCCCCAAGAGGATCTTGCTAAAACACAGTGAGTCATCAACAACTCATTGGAATGCTTCCGAAAAAAAAGTCTTACATTGATAGAAATGAGCCCATCGTGCCCGAGGATGCTAAGCACCTCTGCAGAGGCGACGGTGAGATCTGTCGATATGAATAAGGGTGATCTGTAAGTACAGGATATCAGATCCTTGCAGGGTGACATGACTAATTCAAATTGCCCACTTTGCAGCAGCCCAAAAGGCGAAATGCATCTGCCATTCCGTAACGGTCAAACCTGTATTGCCGACCTCAAGCAAGTCGAGGTCATTCCATGAGCCTGGTCCAGCATATTTTGTGATAGGTACGAGCTGATTGATGATGCGTTGCAAGCTTGCAAAGGATGGTGGTGGTCCAATGTCATTTCTGATGTACGTCGTATTTTCGATGAACCCGAACATCCAGAAATATACACTTACGCAATTCGCCAGCTATTACCGACAGCCCCAGCCCATCTTGCGGGGTCCTGAACACCCCATTCGCAGATGGAATAGACGACTTGACGGCCGGTTTTGGCGAGTGCATCTCGCATTACCGCAAAATGAGGCTATTTTCTGGGTGTCGGGTAAGTGAACCAAATTGAAGGGACATCGACATACCTCTTCTTCGATTAGAGGATTGAAATCAACAAAGTCAGTTTCGTTCACTCCATAGCAATTATCATACTAAACACTGGTATGGGGCCGCAGAATCGGTGACGGTGTTGTACAAGACGTACCTTCAAGTAGTCAGCACCCCATTCGGCGAACGTGTCTGCATCAGACTGTTCGTGACCCAAGCTCCCAAGCCAATGCTCGTTCCCACCAACGTTGTCACAGGAATAGTAACCTCTAAAAATTACGACATTCAACTTGCAAGGGATAAAACACGCATGGTCTACGTACGCATCGCTATACACACCAAAATGGAGACCCAGATTGTGCACATAACTCGCAAGTGTGGGGATACCAGACGATATCCGCTCCGTATTCCACATGAACGTACCCGATGACGTGCGTTCAGTTGATTGCCAGCCACAGTCCCTAACATAGTTTGGGGGGTTTGTAAGCGTTGCAAGTCGACGTCAACCCGGGACACACAGATTGAAGTAGCGATAACCAAGATTCGCCAAGCCCGATTTGACGAGGGTTAGCGCAGCAGTGCGATACTGCTGTTCGTTCGTATTGCATCTGCAGTGCACGCGTGCCCCCAAATCAGTATCACAGATTGGAGCAGGGAGACACTAGTACTGACAAGTACACGTTGTAAGGATTCCATCCCATGGGTGGCGTACGGGCGAGACCATTGTCCAAGGCCGACACCCAACCGAATAGGGTTGCAATGATAGGGAGCAATGCAGTCATAGATGAAACGCGAGCAAACTAGGAGTGCGGAACCTTCGAGATTTTATCATATATGTCAATGCGTAGTTAGCTCCACCGGAGCGAACCGGATTCTTATCATGCCATATGTGACTTACGTCGAACCATATGCATGCCGAGACATGCAGAGCTGAGATGACTTGGCCGTCGCGCTCGCTCGAGGCGACATCTCTAACCGCGGGTAAGTTGCGCATTGTGTCCAGATATGGGTGGTCCCATGAGTCGTTCTTTGGGCGAGACTGTTTCAAGTACAACACAACGTGATCACAAGCCAATCGCGCGCCAAAAAGGATACATTCGTGATGTCAAGTCCGCGGAACATGCGGAGGAAGTGCACCTACGGCCTTGAGAAGGTCAGAGTCAACGAACCCAGGGAGATTGGCAGGATGTTATAATTCGGCTCAGCAACGCCATAATTTGTCGACACTGCATGCAGCAACCTCGAAGTGACCTATACTAAACATGGTTGAATTGATTCAGTCTTGAGTGCTCTCTGAGCATTTGTGAAGACAGGATTAGTATTCTCACGGACAACAAAAAATATCTAGAAATAGCTGAATGTAGAACAAATTAGATGAGGTAAAACGCCTTGCCTACTGTATTCCATGTGGAAGACGATAGAATATTCCCGACAGACGTAAATCAGGTGATAGTTACCGTCAGAAGCGTTACAATACCATCCTGCACAATACCTAGACAAGAATCAGTCTGAGAAAGGATATCTATGACTTAATATGTCATACCATGATTGACACCTCTTGAACCCGGCGCGAGCAAGCCGGTGACGCGCTCCGCTGTTGTGGAGTAGGTAATGCCACCATAGTTTACAGTACCGACAGCTGCCGCAGTCAACCCATCCCTACAGTCAGATAAGCAACGCGTAAACGATCAAACCTTTAGATTGTTTACCTCCCCTTATCGTACCCATTTGGCACAATGTCATGATTCATCGTGGCAGACTGGTAAACGTGGTGAGAGAAGAAAATGCGTTTCGTTAACGCATGCTTCATTCACCTCTTCCTGGGAAACCCTGTATTTTGAAATGTGAGTGACCCAACAGATAAAGCATCAACGGAAGGCGCACGCCAAAAAAAGTGCGCCACTGGGGGCCAATGGACCGTTTTGACGGAATACTCTTCACAAACAATCATGATGATGATGGAGAATGGTAACAATCTGATGTACCGGAAGTGGTTTCCACCCTGCGAACTTTCTATGCACGTCCCTGTGCTGGGATCCCCATAATCTTCACGAAGCTCGATCGTTTGGCTAACCCAACCATGACCATCTCCGAGGTTAGCGGTTTGCGAGTTTCCAATGTGAATTCCAAGACATTCCGTCGAACTGCCGAATTAGACAATATGTTGTTCAGAAGCCTCCCTAACTTGCAAGACCGCTCACAATCCTATAGCTTGAGCATAATTCAAGAAGCCAGAATCCGTCAAAACCTCATGGGAGCTCTTGCCCGATATGATAACCTGTCGTTTTTTCAGGAGAGTGACGACAACAAAAGGCAGGAAAGTATACATTTAAGGGTTCTCCGTAGCCACCTCCTGCATTGTCAAGCATGGAGCCACCACCATGAGTAGGGTTGTAGTAAGCTACACCTTGACGGAGAGCGGAACCAAGCCCAAAGAAAGACGTCAACGAAGCTGCAAAGATCACCTTTGACAAAAACATGTCTGTCACAGTAGGCGCAAGGTATGCAGTGAAGGCTGAGGCAAGAACGGGGACGCTACGCGTTGATGCTCATTTTTCGCTATAAGTATGTCATGGTTGAAAAGCGAACATGCCGTAAATGCCAAACAAAGTTTAATCTGGAGACCGACAACATGTAGCGGGGCCGGATGTCATGGAAACACTGCAAGTTTACAGCCCTCAAGACCTCAGACTCGAAGCCAGAATGTGCCATGCCACCCACCGTCATGTGGTACAACACGCATCCGGGACTTTGGTCTTTGTAAGTACGGGTTGAATTTAAACGGCGTTAGAAATGATAGCAACTAACGTTATTCCCCACTAATTATTACGCTAGATGCTGTAAGGACACGACTTCAAGTTGGCGACCGCTCGCTGTAGTGGGCCAGAAGGGCGGAAGCCAGTAGAGGCGAGCAAATTGGGCACCAAGTCGACATAACGTCTAGGTGAGCACTCTATCCTGCATCAGTGTTACATCTATTTTTTTTTCCACTGCGGGAACCTAAATGGACCTCATTAACTGATGCCACGCAATTTTCATTCTTTCGACGAGTCCTAGACCAGCGCACAAGCCATCGAGATATTGAAAGAAGCAGCGGACTCACCGGAGTGCATAACTTCACTAGCTCCAGGTTATCGGGTGGGGATCGCACTACAAGAGACTTCGGACCAGCGGAATCTTGCGGTGCTGCGCCTTCATGCGATTGGTCATTTTGCGGTGCCGGGGCGGCTACTGTGGGCTTCTATTTACTGTAAGTAACACCCCAGAGATCATAAAGACGCTAGCAATGTCTTCTAAACCGGTTTCGAATCAGCCTGGTCACCAATACATTGGAAAACTTGTTTGCAGCATATACCAACCCGCTCTTCTCTGATCAATTCCAAATAGGTGACTGCCCGCTTAGACAGATTGTAACACGAACCACAAGATGAGTGTGGATTATATTCACCGCGCTTAGGCAGTACGGAGGATAGTAGCGCATTGGTCAAACAATAGTCACCGTCAGAAGTGATACAACACCATCCTGAGAAACGACTTGGAGAGGTCAGGTCGATAGTCTATCGATGGACCTAATGATCAGCCTACAGTGGTTGACGCCTTGTGATCTCGGTATAAGCAAGCCAGTGATGTTTTCAGTTGTTGTAAAGTACGAAACACCAACATAGCTGGTATCACCAACTGCTACCGAGACCAGCTGATCCCTGGGGAGGTGTAAACAACACGTAGCAAAGTAGCGAGACGTTCACTTGCCAACATCGTACCCATCTAACGCAATGCTATGGGGGTCCGTAACAGCCTGACGAGAGATACCATTTAGAGGAAGTCACCATTCCACGTAATTCGCGTTTCATTCATCTCTTCTCTGGAAACCTTGTAGAATAGGATGAACGATTTAAAAGATGATGCAGGCAAGACGACATGCACTAAAAACAGTGCACCACTGTCCGCTAAAGGAGCATTTTGACAGAACACCCTTCAACAATAGTCACGGTCACAGTTAAACGAAGATAATCCGAACAAACCGGAAATGATTACCACCGACCAAACTTTCGAAGCACGTTCCTGCGCTAGCATCCCCATAGTCCTCACGGAGCTCAATGATTTGGTTAACCCGGCCGTCGCCAAGGTTGGCAGATTGGGGATTTCCGACATAGATCCCGAAACATTCCGTTGAGCTGTCAGATGCTGTGCCGTAGCGTTCGGAATCTTTCGTCCAACAGTATAACTCGTGGGTTTACTCACAATCCAACAGCACGAGCGTAGTTCAAGATGCCATCGTCTGTCAAAACGTCTGCGGAGCTTTCACCAGAGACGATAACCTATCATCTTGTCAGTAAGAGTAGCACCAAGAGAAGGCTGAATTGTAGTAAGCTACGTTGTCCCGTGCATGGACAACGGAACCAAGTCCAAAAGAGGCAAGGATTGCTCTTGGCGCAGACGTGCCTACAAGTGGATAAATAGCGGGAGAGAAAACAAGTAGACAAAATCCACTTTATATATGCCAGATCATATAGATCGCATCACAAACGTGTTGGCACACCAATGCTCAGAGTACTGGTTGATACGATACATGGCGTATAGGTTTGTGCGCCCCACGACAACGCCCGAGTAGTTTGTGTTGCTGAGGATACCACGACCATCAGGGAGTTGTCATTACCGCCAAGAAGTCCAAGTCCTGTGTGACGATAATGTAGATGAAACTAGACATGCCATCTCTGGGTTGCTAGGGTTAGGTGCCGGACAAAGACGGAACTATCCTGTGGCGGACATCTTGCACGTGCGTCTCTGCGATGGTTGCATTCTTGAGACAGCTAGGCACTGCACATAAACGTTGTTCGATGCGATCAAATCAATCATTTCAGAAGATTCAAGTGACACATGAGAACTCAAGGGCTTTAGGCGGATGTGTCGCAGGGGGTTGGAACATGTGCTTGTTTGAAGTCCACTCGGGTACGACCTCGACCAGACAGTATCCAAGTTCGACCCTTCTGGTGCACCCAAGGTATTACCGATCGCGTGTAGGAATGGTAAATGGGTGATACCTTTCCGAGAGTTTAAGCGCATGCGCACCGCAGCGATAGAACCCTTCAGTTCATCGTGTCTCTTCTAGATTGGGTGGCTAAGAGGCAGCCACCCCGCGGTGGTCAGATCTGCCGAAAGCGTCTCATGGGAACTGCTCGGGCATGTTAGTCGATTGGTCGTCTCGAAACTGCCATACCCACTTTTACCAACCGTTGCGGTAACCACTTCGTGGGGACAGTGCCAGCGTGTCCTGCTTTCCCAACTATCCGGTGCGCTTGGTAGTTCACGGAAACAGTTGCAGAATGATAGCGCGCGGGAAAGCGAATAAAGAGCCAGACAGACACAGGAAATAGACCAGTTGCAGGCTAGATTAGCCTCTTCCTGAGCTCTGGGTACCGGCTAATTGTACTACATGTGTCAGATAAACCAAAATCTGACGACATGGTAGATGTTGTCTTTGAGACTCAATTTGCGGGATCAACAAACGAAGGACTCACACTACGTCAATGGTTTGGATTAAACCTGCCAAGTTGTGCGACGACGCTGTTCTGCTCAGTAGCCGAAAACTGCGATCCGGGGAGGGCGCTAATGTTGTGCCGTACGTCTGGCCCAGTCTTCGGGTCTCGAACACAACACAATCCGTACCATTCGTTGAGCGACTGGAGGTGACGGTTTATTCACAACTATTGAAGTCCTCAGTTACGAAGTTAATTCGTGTGGATGGGTACAAGAAGGACGAGGGTAGCTTGAGGACGAGGACATCAAAGACTCTGGTAGACTTGCACGTGAGCACCACAACTTGAAGTTCCGAACTTCAATCATTTAGTTCAACACAAGCGCGCCTTGTCTTGGCCTTTCGCTCGACGTCAACCGAGACTTGTTGAATGCGAAGAAGCCAGAGAGGATTGCTCGGTTGTACCTAATCTTCGCAGTACGATCCCAGATATTCAGCACTCGTGAGTCATAATTCATAATTATCTGAGGCTAACCTAGGACACGATATAAGGAACCACATGCAACATGGTGAAATACAGTAAGGTGAGTATAATTACAGATTACAGCGCCTACTCTTACAGGTACACCGCAGCCCCATCATGCCTCGGGACTTGCCCTCTTCACAGTCTCTCCACCTGGCTTGCACATGCGAAACGAACCATCCGCGGATGCCAGGCCAGTCACCACAAGGTACAAACTCTGCTGATCGTCATCTCCAAGCGGTATGCTCGCGTCCACCTTGAAATCATGCCACACGTACACAAGGCGGGACATGATGATGCTCGCCAGCGAGAGCCCCAAAGCGTGATTATGCCACAGAACGACTATCAGAGATGCGAGGAATATCAACACGTGTTGTTGGCCGCACTCTGCCCAATGTGCGAAGCGTCGTATGCCTTTTGGAGATGGGAGGTAACCTGGACCGAACGCGACAAGTTCCACGTAGTTTGGGAACAAGACAAGGGCACCGCCGACCGTAACACACCATGGGACGAAGAGCAAGGCACGGAGGACGTGGAAGCAGATCGTCTTGAATGTCAGGCTGCGTAACCCAGTTTGTCGGGATTCTGGTGTCGTCGTTGAAAGCGAAACAGCACTGGGCTGCAGGTCTGAGAAACTAGGCATGCGAGGTCCACTTCGTGGCTTCCTAGGCGTGTCTTTGGAGAAACCGGATGCGGACCCCGAAATGGTTCCAAATTTTCGTGTGATCGTCTCTTGGTAATGTCGATGCTTGTCATACCAGTATAAGCATTCAAACCAAGGACGACAGCTGGGACCAATGCTCACTGAGGGCGTGCTTATGTCTGAGAATGAAAACCGTCGATTGGGTAGACTGTAGAAACCCTGGGCGTGGCGCTCGACATCAGACGCTCGACTTTCGGCACGGACCCACGTACCTCCTCCGGGTGGGGCTTGACAGCCATCCGCTTTCCGAATCGTTCTCTCAGGGGACTGGCAGAAACGTCATCGCATTTCTGAAGTTCCACGTAAGTTCAATGTCATCATGTTTACGTCGTGGAAGCGGCGGGGAACAATGTGGCACACTGACCTTTTTCCTCAGCACAACAAGCGCATGTGCGACTCTTTTCACCCTTTTCACCGCCAAAGAGAGATTACGATGTTTCATGGCGACAGTTGGCTTCTCTCGGAGAAGCAATTTGGATTTGTCGGCCAAGACGCTTTGGAGCGTGGGACCAAGGTGGAACTCCTGCGCATCATCCTCTGGGGTCGTCGTTCCTGACGACGACGCGTATCCGATCGAATCGACATCTGTGTCTGATGATCCCACAGTACTTCTGGAGTAATTGTGTCGCTCCTGCAGGCGCATTAGCAGGGGTTTCCAAACGTTGCAAGTCAGCTGGAGATCTCACAAGAGCGTGTAGGGGCGAAGATGGGTCGATATTCATTGGTATATCCGAGTGGGGGGAGAGGGCAAACGGCTGGGAAGAGGGTGTTGCAGTCTTAAGTTTGGGTTTATTTCCATACAGTGGGGCAATGCCAGTCTGGATCATAATAGTATCAATGGCACCCAGAATGTCCAGTTACAAAAATATGTCATGCTTGATGACTCAAGTTTGCGTCCGGCCCGATTGGAAATCAACGGGAGCCCGGATACATCGTGTACGAATTTCTCGACTCGCACTGTCACAGAGATAACCAACGCCGGTAGAGAGCATCTGCCAAGGGGATAGCACCAGTCGTAACATAGATGAGCGAGAGGTTATAAGCCGCTTCCCTAGCCACAGAAATGTCCTATACCTCTTGTATTTAGTCAGCTACGATAATGTATGACACAACTCACGTCATCATTGCCGTCCTCGACCAGCTTCAGCGCTTTTTCATAGTGAGCGACGGCGAGGGTATGCAACCCTGGTGAATCAAGCATGAGGTAGTTCGTAGTGAGAATCCATGGCCATACCTAATTGTTGGAATGCTCGGCCAAAATTGAATTCGATTTCAGGCAGCACATGTTTTCCGGCCTGTCTTCGGGCAGCTCGATACTGCGACAAACATGCCATACCCTGGTTAAATCACATTTATTTGAATATCCCGGAATTGCCGTGGATAACTTACTTGAGCAATAAGGTGATTTCGATTATCCGCTTGACGCTGCATAGCCCTGCCCAGGGACGAAAGGGCAAGGCATAGACTTATAAGGGGATCTTCCTGACAATAATCATACCCATGTAATAAGTAAACTTGCTCGTCATCAGCATATCAACAGGATCCAAGTTCGGTTCTCAGACAGCTTACATATCGCACTCTGATAGCTCTTCGCCGCGAGACACAATTGGCCATACAGGGTGACTGGGATAGGATTATTCCTTGTTGGCAACCACAGTGCTCTCTTGTCACTAGTAGGAGCGGAATCAACTGCGTCCCCGAACTCTTCGGCGTCGTCTTCCGCTGGATCCGGCCCTTTGATCGTATCATCGTCACCGGCCGATTTGGCAGTCCCCAAATGGTACCGTTGAGTGGAACTATTCCACTTTAGGAGTTCTGGTGTCTTCACGGCTCCGTCGCTTAATCGGACCTCTCGTAACATGTGCTTTTGAAGCGTGGAACTGATGAACGAATCAGCAGGCCGCAAACCACTGGAGAGTGAGGATAAAAGTATCCGCATTGCTTCGTTATTAAATTGATGAGTGCTGATCAATTTTCGGCACTGCTCCACAACGACAGTGTAGTTGTCAACGACCATCGCACACGCTATCATTGGAGATACGGGTGAGTGGTCAAGGCCCAAGGATTACAAATACCCACTGATAATGGCGAGCCGGATCGTAACTTGTTTTTCTTTGCTCCGATAGCCATTCGACACGAGGATGTGACGCAATACTTCATCGGCCAGCTCATACTCTCCTCGCCTCGTCAATATGAACGAATACTAACACACAAGTAAGTATAAATACGCATTCGGGAATAAGCAATCATCTTGCCTGCATGAAAAGCCGCAGCCAATTCTCGAACGAGACGCCACGGAACGAGTCAATCTTCCCATGTTGGTGACCATCGTCCTTCGATTTGCGCAGGTGCTTATCTCGTTCTGCATAGATCAGACAAAAAAGTGCTAGAGAACGGCGCGAGACAAACCGACGAGTTCCAATCTCGACGCCATTCTTTCTTCCTCTGTTTCGTTCTGACGCTGCTGTCGTCGTCTCGGAAACATACCTCGGAAATCGTTGTGCTACCTAGCGATCAGCCAAAACGGGACAGATGTGCTTTGAACGCCCACCCTGCTGGTCAGAAACAAATTCCGTGTCTCCCTAAACATCTCTACAAGTTTCTCGGCTTCCAACATCCACTCCCGTGTGACCTCGTCGCTACATCCGTCACTCAGGATATTTGGCCACAGCTCTTCGAGGCGTTTGTACCCGAACAAGACTTCCTTCTCACGTTCCTCCTCGAGAGCTTTGAGTTCCGTCAAAGTGAGTCGGCCATTCTTAGTGGTAGCTTTCCCTCTCTGCCGGCTGTGGGACTTCTCGTCAAAGAGGGAAGCGGGGGGCTGGGAAGTCGAGGATGCGCTGGGAGGTGCTGTGCTTTCAGCTTGACCTGTACGACGCTTCCTTGCATCGATGACTGGTGAATGTGGGCCACCAATGAATCGCAAAGTGGGGTAGAAATACATACCCTGATACACTAATTCGAGTGCTTTGCGTGGCTCATCCATAATTTCATAGAGTTCTGCGAGCTTCATCTTGGCATCGGTATTGGAAGGGTCAGCGTCAATGACTTGAGTCTCCATTAGTTTTTGTGATACCTCGTAGTTAAGGCCAAACACACCCTGTTTGTAAACGTCGGATGCTTCCCGAATGTCACCCAGCATTCTTCGGCATGTGGCAACCTGCAAGAGAATATACAAACTGCTTGTCTATACAATACCTTAAAAGGAAAGGTTAATTTATAACGTGGATCTGGCGCACCGCAGGCTCGGCTGCAAGGATCTCATAAACTGGGCTGGCATCAGAAAACATCTCCAGTTCGAAATAAGCATCCGCGATCTCTCCATACAAGGCAGCGTAATCCAACGAATCCTGGGAGAGAACTATATCTGCATGCATCTGGAGAAAATCTGAGGCAAATTTCCAACGAAAGGGAAACAATCACATGCCTTGCCCTCATCGTGGTCACCCATTTTGATCCGAGCTACTGCGAGTCGGTGACGCGCATTTATGTCCAGTGGGTAGTAACCAGGCTGAACGTCCCCTGTGCGATGCACGGGCTCGGCTCCGTCTTCGCCAGGTAAATCATATTCTCGGTCGTCTTCACATACGTCCCAGAATTTCTGAGCTACTCTGCCCTGAAGCCATCGACACCCCTTTCGAATCGTATCTATGGCCCGTTCATACTCATTCACGGTGTTGTAGAGATCTGCGAGGACGAGCAATTCAATGAAACCAAACGTCGGCTGTTCGCCTTGTCCGGATATGGATGGGTCCAGAGCATGACCGAGGGGGCGTAAAGCTTGATTGTGTTCAAAGGCATCTTGGTAAAGGGAGGAGCAGAGTACGAAATCGGCGAGCTCGATGAGAATTGGCCGGAGCTCGGTTAGGACAGTGATGTCATGCGGGAAACGTTTGAGTATCGCCAAGAGGGAATGACGAGCCTCATGAACGAAATGAGCCAAGAGAAGCGGGCCAAACAATATACTTACCGTTCGAAGGTCACGCATCTCCCTCGCAAGAGCCGCTCTATCCCAAAGGGCGTCCACATTTTCAGGGTCAAGGTTGTATAATTTCGTGTAACAATATAACGCCTGCTGGTTGAATCCCAGCTCCCTGAAGAGAATCTCAACAACGAGGATTCAATTCTCAGACTTTGGAAATACCTGGACCGCCGTGCCAAGCGCTCCCACTCTTCTGAATCGCGTCTTAGATGAGCCGCCATGATGCGTAGCTGAAGAGCCTTCTGTGGTTCGTTCATGTCTTCATAACACTGAGCAAGGACAGTCCACGCAGGTATTGCACGTGGTTCGATACGAATTACTTCTTGCATTGCTCGAATGGCTTCCGTGAGGTTGTTGTCGATATACGCTTGGTTGCCTTCTCCTATCAATGCTCGAACCTGATGTGAGAGCACAGGTCCAGCTCTACGTTCGCGCTGCACAACCGTGGTATGATTTTGGGTGAATGCGGTTAAATGGAGACAATCTTACAATCTTTCTTTTGGTCTTCCCAATACCCGACGCCTCCCGCAAGTCGTCTCGAAACAAGGCATCCTGGTCCTCAAGACGAATATCCCACTCGCGTTGCAGCACTCCTGTACTCGAGACATCATCTGCGGTCCGGATGTTTTGAACAAGGCGTCTGTGACAGAAGTTTAACGGCACACCCCCATAAGGTTGAACAAACATGCTCAAAATCTGCATCAACCTCTATACGCTCAGACGAGCAAGCTTGAGCGTCCAGTCCAGAGTCTTCACCCTCGGAGGGTTCAGAGTTAGCATCGTCCGTGTCGAGGTAGTCTGAACCAGAGCTGATGGGGTCCGACTCATCCACGGAGGCGTCTGGAAGGTGTTGACTCTTGCCTAGCAACACGCAAGGGTTTACTCACAAATGTCGTCCTCGTCCAGCATAGTTACTCGAACGTGAGAGCGAGATTGTGGTTCTTGATGAAGTTTGGTGGCCAATGCTTGTTTGTCGAGACCCTCTCACGCACGTGGTCATTATCTTATCCGGGCATTCAATGAATCATATTCTTTCTCCTCGACGCTACCATGTTGAAAGGCTTGGGACTAATCGAAATAAGTTCCAGACTGATAGCTTTGACAGAATCTCACTAATACGAGCTTCTCTCACGCCAGCGATGTGGGTCCACCAGACTCAACAAAACTCATTACTTTTTTGAAAGGTGAATTAACTCTACCAGCCAACGTGCCTTTACGATCATGACCCCACCCACCAACACGGCGTTAGCAGGGGACTTCAAAGTTACGGTGAGAGAGTGGTGTTGACTCTTGACTGTTTGGTAGGACTCTTCTCGTTGCTCACATACGATCGTATATGGGTGAATGCGAATGGGTAAGTTGTGATGGATAGATATCACGCGTATCGTCACTTAGTTCACTACCAGTCCCTCCCGTACCTAGATTGGAAATGGCCGAAAGCCTTAGCGGCGTCGAACCGAAGGTCAACGTCCAAATTAAAAGACATTCACCGCTTCCTATGTATCGTGCTTTTATTCTCGTTTCTAGACCTAATGGCACAAAAAGTTCCTCGGCTATTGTGAAGAAAGCTCGTCGGAAGGGTCTAACAAGGTTCGTGCGGATTTCGGTCACATTCTCCAAGGGTTCGAAGTTATTTCTAGAGATATTATCGTGATTCGGAACCTTTTGTTCAAACTGGAAAGTAACGAACGCCCAAGCTACCCGACCCAGAAGACGTGGGCGAATATTGCACTGTATTTGGAAAAACCTCATACTTGCTGCTCAAATTGGAAGGATAGAACCAAGGACGGAAGGAGGAGCCGAGTAACGACCACTATGTCGCACAGAACATAGGGGGGTTATACGCCATTCCCAGTAAGATTCCAGTTACAGGAGTACGGCATTCGAAAGCATATTCGTAAGTCAAACCTGAATCACGTGATAAGTTGGACTTGAAAATCACCAAGTCCACAACAGCGCATTCCCAACGATCCACCAGCAAGGGAAACGCCATAGCGTGCCCGCTACCACCACGGTCTGCATGGGTACGAATATGGCACTTGCATGCCGCGCAACCTGCTCAACTACACTGGCAACCACCACCACTACCCAAACGGCAACGGCGTCCACCACCACCACGCAGGAACGAAGCAGAGGTTCGGGGCAATGGCAGCTCAACGGCTTGCTCACCACTACCACTACCACGCAAGGGCTGCGTAGTAACGCAGAGGACATGGGCCCCAGACAACGGTGAGCACACCCACCCATTTCCACACGGACTGCACAGTCCCACTCCAACCCTATCCATCCGCACACACGCCGCCTACCCGCTCTCTGTTCGTCACTACTACCACCATCTTGCGATGACACGAAGAGCGAGGATTGCGCAACTGCATGCCACCGCTCCACCGTGTCGACAACGAAAGGGCAGGTATGCAATGGCGTGCCAACGGGGGCGGCACAATACGCGCCTACTGCCACCGTAATGAAGACAGCAGCGGCAAGGGCGACAAGGGAGCGTAATCATGCCCCCACCTGGACGGCAAGGGGGCGGAACGGCGCGCCGACACCACCACCGCCGTGACGAAGATGGCGTGGCAAGGTGCGCAACGCACGCGGGACGCGCACCACCCCAACGGCTTGCGCACCACCCACAAGGTGACGAGGGTGTGAACTACGCAATGGCGCACCCACCTCCCACCTGGACGACACACGCGCGCGCAGCAGTACACTAGGACGACGAAAGGGGTTCAATGGCACGCGGCATGCACACCATACCCACCCTCTGACCGCAACAGCGAGGAGACAGTGGTGCACCCACTACCACAATGCCAACGACTAGGACGAAGAGGTATCTTATCTTTTTGCGTGCCCCGAGTATCCTCCCTCGTCTCCCAATTCCACGGTTATGCTAACATTTATACGACTTGCTCAACTCCTTTGTCAGCGAGTTTGTGGATCACTACTCTTTCGAGATTGCACCTTAATGTAATGTTGTGCTTGTGCCACTTTATTTACTTATTCCACTTTTTCAATTGTACCACTTGAGCAAAAATGCTTAATCACGCCTCTAATAGTCGTCACTTTGGCTAATCTGCCCGCTTGTGGCACTTTTTCTCGGTGCCAAGTCGGATAAGGCCGTGAACATATTCCTGATGCCTGTTCCTCTTGGACACCTTTCACAGCCTCTCGTGAGTAATGCTCATTGGATCGCACTCATGAAAATGACACTTTTTTTGTAGAGTTATATATATGGCGTGGAGTTATAAGTGCGTAAGCTCGACGGTCTAACTATTGCCCGCTGGCTGATGCTTCGTTTGACGTCTTCTTGATACTTCTCAGTCGCTGAATGGCCATATGCATTCACGCCCATCGGTACCGCGCTTGCTGCTTTGGTGACCCAGATATTTCTGGGATTTAGGCAAGTATCTAGACCTACAAATAGTATCTCCCCGGCTAAGTCTGTGTGGTAACTTAGGATTTGGTGTTTGACTCAGAGCAAGATCCTTTACGGCGTGGTCATCGTGTTGGCGATTCCATCGTTCATTTTAGGTTTATGTTGCAGTATCGAGTCTTGGATCATTAAAATGTATGCTCCCCGTCAACGAGATGAGTACTGTATTACACTGATCATTTTAGATCGTCTGAATTGCCCCGCATTACTCCCCTTGTCATCGCCTGGTTGTCCATGCAAGTCATTGTCGACGCCTTTATTACCAGTATGTCTGTTTAGTTCAAGACTTACTGTTACTAGCCACTTTAATCATCGTCTTCATTCGTCTCAGAACTGGTTTTCGACGGACGGATACAGCTCTCAACCGACTGATTCGCGGTGCTATCCAGACAGGTCTCTTTGCCGGTATTTTCTCTATGGGCGTTTTGATTATGTTCGTTGTTCTCCGCAAGACCGAATTTCTATGGCATGTTTGCTATCCCCATAGGTCGCATCTATACAAACGTGAGTATTATCTGCAAATAAGCCTGCCATACGCTGGTTTGATTAATTTATCGGCAAGACTCTCATGGATACCCTTCTCACCCGCGAGTCACTCAAGGCAGAGATGGCGGGCACGTATAACTCGGATACAGTGGCGAGTCTCCCACCATTCCCTGCGTAATTTGACTCATCTTGAACCTTTTTTACAGCCTGGGCATATAGCTTGGGCGCCTGCTGATTCGTCGCAAAGCAATCCGGCGGTGTAAGGAACGTACGGTGTTTGTGCACAGTCACAACGTTGAATGGTCCACACCAAGCTCATTCCGTTCTGTATTCCATCATTACCACTCGCCATTCCGTTGTCATCCCCTTGTCTATTTCCTTGTCTCAAATAGCATATAAATGTTTGTTGTGTAGATGTACATAATACTTGCGAATGCCAGCAAGTGGCTGCATTCGTGACTCGATCTTGGCTTGTAAATTGTTGCGTATACTCTGAGCGCTGAGCGCGAGTTCACGACTTCGCTTACCTATCAGCTAATAACGAGTACACAGTTTAACCCGCGAGGGTAAACTCACCTCCCGATGCAAAATATTTCATCACTTTGTGCTATGCCGTTACAACAAGCAGCGGAAAAACTATTCATCTACATATCAAAATATCCTAATACATACTAAACGTAAGTTCATCCATATACTCAGTGGTGTCTCAAAGCACGTATGCCAGTAGAGAGACCAGCTAAATGTCTACAACCTACGATCATTGATCCCCTGCGCACCTTCGCAACAGACTCTCGCGAATGCGTATAAATGCCACTCGTCAAGCAGTGTTCAGATAACTGGGGAAAGTGGTTTCGATGACAGGTTCTGGTTCGGCATCCAGGTGGTTAATCTCAACCAACAAAGCCGCCGGAATATGGAGGCTGAGAACACATGGGCACTATTCGCACGATGAGAGCAAAGGATGAGGAAGAATGGTAGAAAGTGGCAGCTTTCCGGAGAACCAAGCGAGTAAAGGTAATGTTGAGTGGGATCTGAAATTACCGGCCGTCTTTGACCACAGGTTTGGAAAGCAGGCAAGGCGCGAAGAGGAGGTGGTGGTTGAACGACTGATTAGCAAGTTACGAACAGCGTTTTGTCGTGAACGTTCCCATGAACAACAGATGCACTGCACATGCAACACCAGAGTCAGAGACAACGTTGTATAAGTAATTCCAATCACTCATCTCGACATTGGAATTGCGGCAAAGAAGAATATTATGACCACTCTGAAAAGGAACCACTGAAATTCTTGTTCAAGCGAATATATCGTTCATCGACTTTCTCACGGTTTTCGGTCTGCAACGAGCTCTGCCACCTCACAACGCATAAAC
>JBBPUD010000228.1:7233-36523 GCA_038094475.1 Phylloporus aff. rhodophaeus | reverse complement strand
GACCCAAAGACGCCATTCCAGTGCTTCTCCAAGCGCGCGCTCACACCGGCCGATCTCACGTGGCGGAAGACCCGAGAGTTTAGCCCATGCGCGATTCGAGTAGCATCTATCTTGCATGAACTTTGACACGAGGATCAGCGAAGCCAGGAACGTCCGGCGAGGACAAAGAAGCGGAGAGGGGGGAGGGGGGAGGGTAGCAGTATTTATCTTTGGTTGTGCCTTATCTTGGTTAAGAGATGGTTCCATCGGTAACAAGGCGTGGGCTTCATGAGTGACAGGGACAACACGCACTGTCTCCAGTGGACTGCTTGAGGGGGGTACTTGGATGGATGGAATTGGGCTGTTGAGGTCGGTGTCGTAGTCAATGCCAACCTCACCTTTGCATATCCGGTCATTATCCGATTCCAAAAGGCTTGCTTCTCTTTCCGGATGAGGTCTGGAAGTTTTGAACGGACGGCTTCGAGATAGCACACTGCTGTTTGACGAACCGTTCCCGAAGTCTGCGAGCGACGGAGGACCTCGTGGACGTAACACTTCATTGGGGCGATATCGCCCCGCTGGAATTAGGGGGATGCTACGGGATGGGGAGTATACGACGAGATAGGAGATACGACGGTAGTTGGCTGTGTAGTTGAGGAGTTGGGAGTTGGGAGTTGTGTAATTCAGTTTGCGGCATGAAGAATGTTTGCAGCTTGAAGATGTTCCGAACCCGACATCGAGGCAACCACTGGGCGACCCGAGGTGAGAAAGACAGCGGGAATATCTTGCTAAAGCCATATGTCGCACAATGATTTGACGGCTTGGTCTTGGAAAGGCTTAAATAGACGAAGGAGTAACGACGGAATGTGCTCACCGACGAGGCTCAAGGCAAACCTTGACTTTTGGAATTCGCAGAGTTTTGACTCGGGTAGACAGAGGGCATGCCGTTCGGGTTCGGATAGGGTGATGGGTGATGGTGATGCGGATGAGGCAGGAGTGACGAGATAGGAAAGTGGCGATGAGCGGGGCTAATGGCACGTTGAGTCATTGTTACTCGGGATCTCATGCTTGATAGGCAGCGTCGGGTGGCGACTTCAACTTTGTTATTGAATCCTCGCACGGTGTTATAGCCAGCTTGACCCAAGAATCGAGATACGTACGGGAAAATCCCCACTTCATCCGATTGATCTCTCGCAACTGGAACATGGGGCCTAGGGCCCAGAGTGTAAGCAGGTGATGGGCAGCATGACTATGAGATAGGTCAAAGACGAGACTGGTATAGTTTGCTGCGTGACATACTCGTGGAAACCCTTGAAGTTGAAATAGATGTGCCAGCGCACGTGGTTATCCAATAGAGTCTTTACGAGCGCCTTCGTAGATGCCTTGTCAAAACCGGGGAAGACTCTGGGAGAACGGATAGAGATCGTGTGTGGGGAAGGATAGTAGAGGGCATCCAGTACGGGATCTTCCTTGTAAAACGGTTTGGTAGGGTCTTGACTGAACTCCACTGTGGATGACATGGCATGTCGAAAAGGGGTTCCGCATCAGATTGCATTTATACTTGTCGACCAGGGATTGTTTCTCCAACCTTGGAATTAACTCACCACGGCACTTAGATGAGTAGGTATGTCCCTTATCGCCTTCGCCTCGTCGTAGTGAGTGTGAGGGAGGTGACAAAACCCTATTTCACCCTCACACTCCCTACGACGAGGCGGAAGATCTGCCAGTGGCAAATATAATATAAGAATACCTAAGTAGGTCTACTATCGTATGGGAATCCTGGTCATCCGTCAAAAGCGCCAGGTGCAACATCTACCCCGAAAGTGCTTTTTGCAATGCCTCTCATCGCCTTCTCTAATTCGTCTTCGAAGCCAGTAGTAGACTTGCCCAATATGTGCCGAATCCATTGACGTGATTTACCCGCCCAGAAAGCCACGTCAAGAGACAGCATGACACTCCGGAAAAAAAGGTAGTGCCAATACTCCCTTGCAAATTCTATCCATGTAGAATTCGTAGAGGCCGCCAGCGAGGCGGAAGCCCAGTACCCAGTGATTCTAATGCGATTAACAGGTGAACCAAAGACCTGGTTATTTCCTGTAGCAATGAAGTCAGGCAATTCGTCAATTGAAAGCCTAAGAGCACTAACCTTGTACAATCCTGGTACGTCGTCGTCGTCAGTCAAAGTCTATGGTGCCAATAAAGCTGACACTCACCTCATATTCCTTCCAAGAAAAATGAGTTCCTTGGGCATTTTATCCGTGTCCAACAAGAAGCGCTTTAACCTGGACTTCATCTGGACGCTCTGTTCGTACTGATTCAACTCCTGGGCTCCAGGCTCATGGTCATCTCCCTTTCCTGCCCTTCTTTTGTCGTACCCCATCGGCCGCATCAGCGTTGCACTCGCAAACAGATCTGGAGCGCCAATGCCCCACGATGTTGTCACATGTTCAATTGCATCCCAGTCCGCCACTAGCAGGCCTCTCCACAATGTTGCATAGTCTCTCCTAAACGATTGCGTGACCCGAACATACAATCCATGGTCGAGTAACACCAATTGTGCATGTCTAGAATTCAAAGGGTGGGGCCGAACGATGATGTTGCCAGGATGCGGGTCACAGTGGACCCATCCCCAGCTGAACATTTGCGCACTGAACAACTCCACCATGGTCTGCATGATTGATTTGATGCCCCCTTTCAGACGGACGCCTTCGAGTGAGTTGGAATAAGGGGCCCCCTGACTTTCCTCTCCCATCAGCTTTCGGATCCCTGTACGGTCGCTTAGCCGCACACCATCAATCCACTCGGCCGTAAGCACCTTCTTCGTAGAGAATTCGGGGTAAACCTTGGGTATATGCACCTTCTCAGCGAGACGCGGCTCCGCGGCGATAAACTGAGCAGTGACACGGGCATTCTCTGCTTCTTGCACGAAATCTAGCTCCTGTCTGAGATGGCCATTGATGAAATCTGCACCCGGCATAAACGTTTCACTCTTTTAGATCGATTCGGGTCAAAAAGGCGCCGTACCAACAGCAAAATACACGGGCATATCGAACATCCACTTTTCGAAAATCCACATCACCATACGAAACGCGCCAAGATCCCATTCGATCTGTTTGGATACGTCTGGCTTTTGGATTTTGACCGCTACCCATTCGCCAGTTTTAAGCTTGGCCCGGTGTACTTGGGCTACACTGGCACTTGCCGTTGCTTCTTGTTCAAACACATCAAAGATGCCATCAGGACCTGCAGGAGGGCGGCCGAATTCGGATCGGAAGACGGATAAGATGGTAGGATAAGGTATCTGGGGTGCATCATCAAATAGGCGGGCAAATTTGTCCTGGATCGGGCGCGGTAGTAAGGGTGAGTTGGCACCGATGGCTTGGCCTGGAAGATGGATTTAGCGTCAGAGAACTATCGATGTTCTATCGATAAGTTGCGCACCTATTTTGATGTAGAGACCGCCGTTGGAAGTAAAGAGGTTATACATCCTGTCTGCCACGCGTGCATGAAGTTGTGGTATTTGGTCAGCTTTGTCAGGTTGAAAGTTGAGCTTGTAGTCTAGGGATATCATGGAACACTAATACAAGGAAAACGTGGTGAGAATGCAAACAACATTATGGACCCAATATGAAATGGAACAAGGCCGTGCTTCGGGAAGCACCCTATTAACACGGTTGAATGCAAGACAGCATGCGTGGGCAAGCAACTTGACGACAAAGTTAGAATATCGCAAGACACTCACTACCCAAAGGGTACGAAGATTGCGCCCTATCGCAGAAGCATTGAATTCGTAATCGATGAACCAGAAGGCCCCGAGCGTAATTGCCACGTAGGCAGACCGTGTACCAAACTTGCGCAATGATGAATGATTGCTCGGATCCGGGGATAAAGTCGAGAGCGACCTTCGATAGAACGCGGTGTACTTTGCTGGATATGGCTTGCAGAGGGACAGTAGTCGCCCTTGGAGGGCAACCCGAGCCAGTGGGTGTTGGAGAACCATGCTGGGAGCAAAAAAAAAGAGCGCACCAACTAAAGTGTCAGTCTGCCAGGCTGTGACGCAAGTAGTCGGCTCGGATGCAGTGTCACTTGGGTCGAACCGGTTCGAGTCGGCGGTGTCGATCTTGAGGTTAGTGGTTCAATTGATGGTCGTCGTACACGCCAGACGTCCGTTGGAATCTCCTGTGGACTTCAGCCGTGCTATCAGCGCATCGTAGTATCTCCTTGGCAGGTCAGTCTGACTCGCCGGTTTTTGGAGTCACATCTACAGCGAATTCTGATACAGCATGTCTGTTTGAACAGGTTGCCATCCGAATCTTTCCAGTCAAGTTCGGCTTTGTCTCAGCGTTTGCAGCCCGTGTGGGTTTTACCTAACACGTATGACTAATTCTGCTTGATCCTATTTCAAGGGCGACCGCCCCCCTCGCTTGCCCTCCATTCGTCGAATGGTACCCGCTCCTCTACATTCCCCACGATCTTCTCGTCTCATCCTCACTCTTCTATCGGTATTATCACAACATGTGCCCAACATCTTTCGTAAACTCGGCGCCGACAATGACCCGACCATCTTGCACACCTACGCCAAACGAGCACAGTCAACCCATCGATCCGCCGAGTTCATCGTCTTTGCCTGTCTCATTCCAGTCCTCGTGTTATTATCTGGTATTTTTGCCGGTCTGACACTAGGCTATATGAGCTTGGACGAGACCCAGCTCAACGTACTCAGTATCAGCGGTACCCCGTCAGTACTTCTCACACGCATTCCTCCAGGGTCGCAGCTCATCCCACACCAGTCAGCAGAAACAGTACGCTGCGAAGATCAAACCTATTCGTGAGAACGGTCACCTCCTATTGGTGACGCTCTTGCTGGCCAACATGATCGTGAACGAGACGCTGCCCATCATCTCCGACCCCGTTCTAGGTGGAGGCGTGCAGAGTGTTGTCGCCAGTACCGTCCTTATTGTCATGTGAGTCTTTCCTCACTCCATGCAAACGTCTCCCATGAGTCGACATGCGAATTTTGCGTTTGGAGCGTCTTGTGTCCGGACTCATCCATTGCTGCCTGGGAATTAAACACCGGATTGCTAATTCGTTTTCAACAGCTTTTCGGAAATTATTCCGCAGTCGCTTTGCACTCGACATGGTCTTTATTTAGGTGCTAAAATGGCCGGCTTTACTCGTATTTTGATCTACCTCTTGGTTCGTTCCCCGGTCATGACGTGGCGGAGTATTCTCCCCGCACAAATTTCTGACCCATGCGACGTAATAGGGGGTGGTCGCCTGGCCTGTTGCAAAGTTGCTCGAATTTGTTCTTGGACCACATCACGGTATCATCTACCGAAGAGCAGGTTCGTCGCACTCAATGTCCACCTTGACGTAAATCGAATTCCTTGCCACAGAGCTCAAAGAATTAATTGCGATGCATTCATCAACCTCTGCCCATGGCGGCGACCTGAAAACTGACACCGTTACCATCATAGGTGCTACTCTTGACCTGCAAGAGAAGGTCGTGACACAAGTAATTCATCCTTGCGCTCCACCGATGACACCCTGACGTACAGCATAAATAGGCTATGACGCCCATCGCCAATGTCTTCATGCTTTCCATCGACTCCACATTGGATTATGAGACGATGAAGAAAATCTGCTTGACCGGCCACAGTCGTGTGCCTGTGTACGAGGAGGTGGAAGTTGCCATAGACGCCACTGGTCGTCTGGAGAAGGTCAAGAAAATCATTGGGATATTTCTCGTCAAACACGTGTGTACTCGCTTTTCCGCGTTGATAGCCCTCTTAACCCTGATGCTAGTGCGTGATGTTAGATCCCAAAGGTAAATGCACGTTGTTGACGTATGCTTTCCGATCCGAATTATCTTCCAGATGCTGTCCCTGTGCGCAAGATACCTCTAAACAGAGTGCCTTTCGTACCAAGGAACGAACCTCTACTTGGCATTCTGGACAAGTTTCAAGAAGGCCGTTCCCACATGGCCATCGTTTCTCGCATTAGCGTAGAGAGAGCCGCCTCTGTCAAGGAAGTCGCAAAGCGTACCCTTACCCAACGTCTCCGCCACAGCGTTGGGATCAGCGATTCCAGTGACTCTAGTGAATCCAGCGATGATGAGGAACATTCTCCACGCAAGGAAAGCGTGAAAGAGCGCAAAGATAACACCAAAGGTGTCTCGTGGTCTGATGACCTTGAAAAAGAGTCAACAATTCTAGGTGACGCTGCTACCGAGCTGAACAGTGTAGAGAAGGAATTTCGTCGAGTATCCATCGTGAGGAACAGTGTTCGATCAAGGCGGCAATCCCAACGTCAAACGGACATCGAGGCGGGGCCAGTGCGAGGAACTGACACTGGTGATAATGCCAAGGATAAGCAGATATTAAGGTTACCGAAACCTGGGACTGGACTGGAACAAAACATGCCCGCTGATGCTCTTTTAACCAAGAAAGATGCGAAAGACTTTCTGCAAGGTGTCGATCCCGCCATTATGCCGCTCGGTATTATTACTCTTGAGGATGTGCTGGAAGGTAGTGTCAAGCATCTGTTTACCTTGTTGCCGCTCTCTTACGTCGGTCCTTCAGAGCTTATCGGTGAAGAAATCTATGATGAATTCGACTTCGAAGCTGCTAACGGAACTATATCATCCTTCGTTCCTTCCGAGCATGCTAATTCTAAGAGCTTATCCGAAACTGAACCACGCAGCGCTCACTCTCAGGTTGATGAGGTCCTCAACGTGCCAAGCCCTACCCTTCGCCCAATCAACACCCAAGGTCTATATTCTTTACGCTCAATCAGCGCCCCTCCGAGTCCTCGCAATCGCAGCAGAGCACCATCCATGTTTTCTACTGGTCAAGAGACTCGACCAAACACCGCTACACCAGCGACTGCTACCCAAAGCTCTGAAGCAGCCACAACGACTTTCCGTGCCACTAACGAGCCTGAAATTGCAGGAGAACTACCCCAGGAACTTATTCATCGCGTTGTAGCGTCTGAAGACATCACTGATTCCGGCCTTACTCGGTCCACGCCGCGCAAGAAACGTCCCGTTAGCAGCTCTGGTACTCCCTTGCCACTCATCACTTCTATGACGCCCGTTACTTCGAGGACCACCTCTCCGGCATCCTCTCTTGAAGCCATCCTACTGGACAGAAGGCGTCGTTTAGTTGCCGCTGGCAAAGACCAGGGTTCTTTCGCTATACCCTCCACCCCGGCAACGGCCGACAGCTATATATCAACGATGCGGGCTCCGATCACGACCCCCAAAGGCGCCAGCAAATTCAAGAGCAGTCCCCTTGGAGGCGGCGAACGGACGGGCGTCGTCATAGCGGAGAAGGTCAGGCAAGAGATCAAGGGCCGGGAAGAGGACATTCGTATACCTGAAGAGATGAATAGGACCGGACCGGACAAAAAAGAGGACGAGTCTGGTTACTCGTAGCATCGGTCACCAGAGCTACAAATTCACATCAGAGGTTGTTGCAGATTTGACGGTCTCTCTTACAACGATACTTGCCCCGCTTTATGATGACCATTCAATCTCTTACCAATTTTTTATCCTTCTTGCATAGCTTCCTTTGGAGCTTCGCCAACTTTATATGCTATCTGTGGTGGCGTTGAGCTGCACGATACCTATCTACTGCTTATCTGTCGGATTCTCCATTCTATACTCCACAACCGTTGCTCAGTATGTTTCCCAGAGTGGAATTGAAGTAGCTATGGAACCAGAGTATCCAAACTGAGGTGTCTCAAGCGTCTCGTGTTACACCTGTGCCACTTAGCCCATCAGTCAGTCTTCCCTCCATACCAGAACCCCTCGTTACACGCTCCCTCATCTCCAAGCCAACACTCTTCAGACCGTCCAAAACTGCGTGATACAACGTCTCCTCTGTAGGACCTTGAACGCCTCTTCCAACAACCTGCCCATCCAACACAGCTAGTGTGGCAAACGCCACGGGCAAACCGACGCACCGCGACATGGCAGATGCACGCGTGGTGCCGTATGACACCAACGAGGACGTGTAAACCTCCGTCTCGTCCGGCATGCCTGTATCTGCAGCGATCGGTGCAGATGGCGGGGCGACAACAAGCTCGTGCGCTAGCACGACAAGGTCGCGCTCACCAGGTCCGTACCTGAGCTTGTGCGCGAGCACAGCAGTGAAGAGGTCAATCGGAGCGCGGGGCTCTGTGGGCAGCGGTGGCAACGCGCTCGCTTGCGTGAACCCCGCCCGACTCGGATCCAGACCGGTGATAGCGTTGGCGCAGGCAACCAACGGAGACGGGGCTATACCGAACCAGCGGAGCGCTTCCCACATGCGTTCACGGTCCCCCTGACCTGGGATGACACTCGATAACGCCGCAGTAAAGGAACATGGGTCCGCGGGAATCGCGTGCTCGCCCAGCTTCCTCGCTAGGGCGAGGCGGGCTAGGTCGGTCCACGACCGAGGCAGGACTTGCGTATCTGCATCCAGCAGCCCGATCAATTTGAACGAATGCACGAGATTAGCGTATCCGGGGTATCTGTCACAGAAAGCAATCATCTAGATATGCATACGCGTGGGGAGACGTGCACAGCCATTGCCCGTACCTGAGAGTGCCTCGCAAAACGGTGCGTAGTTCGTCCAGTTTCCCAAGTCCGTAGGTATCCACATATGGCAGACTGTCCCTGTTGGCGATGCCCTCCAGCCTCAACACATTGGAGATAGGGATATCAGGGAAGTGGTGTTTCAAAATGTTCTCTCCTGGAATCTCTATGATCTACCGGAAACCCGGATGAGAAAACGTGTATGGCAGATGCCGAATGTTTATGCATACCTCCCCGTTGAGCTTGAAACGAGCACCGTTGAGCGCAGCATTAAGCACGCCCCTGGGGCTCCAGCTAAACTTGTACCCGAGTGGGACGTCCGACGCTTCCGGAGCAGGAAGACCGCCACAGAAGGAAGTAAATGATAGGACCCGTTTATTCTCTTTCTCGAGCCTTCTGAGTAATGAGAGCGCTGAACAGTGATCGATACCCGGATCCAAGCCAATCTCGTTCAACAATACCACATTGGCGGATTCAGCGCTGAGAGGTCGGACCAATGTAAGCGCTGGACAAGGCGCTCAGAAAGGATGAACATACCGATCATGCAATGCGCGCATGGCAGGCGATATATATGATGCAGTAACCATGTGTTTGCCGTGTTGGATACATAGCTCGGCGATGGATGGGTGGAATGGTACAGGGAGAAGACTACAGAGATGTTTAAGTACTCAGAATCACATCATCAGTGTTGACCCACCTAATAACAATATCGGCATCCTCAACGAGTCGCGAAACCTTCTGCCTATTCTCAACATCGAGCAGACGTGCTTTGGCGTTAAGTTGGCCACGTATCACACCCTCAGCTTCTGTAGGTGAATTGCTAGCTGGGTGAACGTATTGAGTGCATAGATAATGTACAGGATGACACAATAAGTCCACGGGTAATAGAGTACAGATACAGATGGACTACTGACCAACGACCAACTCTACGTCTGAGCGCTTGCATAGCTCCTGTACTGCAGGTCCAGCAACCATTCCGCTCCCAAGCATGAGGACTTTCTTCTTTTTCAGGGTTCCCGCCGGCTTGACGACAGACTGTCGCCATTTATCGAGGGGATCTTCCAACCAGGTATGGATTCCTTGCAACTGACCATCTTTGGCGACGGTGGCCGTCTTCAGTGCCTCTGAGTATTCCTTCTCTACTGTCTGACCCTGGTATTCTTGAATGACTGCCTTCAAGTAAGGCATCAATACTTGACAAAAATGTTGCGATGCGTCCAAGGGTAAGCTTGACGGAAGAATATCTACAGACATTATTTGAATGCTCGGGAGGTGAGCCGGAAGTGTTGGGGGTCGATATTTGAAAAAGGGCTCCGATATTGTAGATGCGCGCGACATAAATTCGAGACCACCCTGCAGAAGACATAAGTCCTGGATTGTGGAGAGATACAAGAAACCACTTGCTTCAATGTCGCAGGTGATGTCACCAATGGTCCCAAACCTCCCTCGCCCAACTTCTGCGGCGCGAGTAAGTGCTGTGAACAAAGCTTCGTTCGTCATGATGCGAGGGAATCCTGGAAGCCAGCCAACTCCATTGAGGAATAGAGTAAGATAAGGCGCTACCTGGCATACACAAATCCTAGTTCAAAATGATAATGAACGCATTGAGATCTCTCTACCTTCGTAGCAAAATCGGACTTGTAAAGATATGGGTTTTCATAATAGTGCGCCCTGTCGTACTGACCACCATCAACCCGAGAAAGGTATTCAGCTGGAGAAGCGTGAACTAGGTATATCTAGACTAACGGTCAGTTCAACGAATCCATAATAACTCATCGACACTGGCTACCTTGTGCAAGTCAGTGTCTGGATGACAAATATAAAGTATTGTCAGTGGGACATTCAGGAACAGTTAAACGAAGACGTCGTACCCGGACTCCCTATCAGGGAGGGGAGATCTTGTACCTTGACTTTCACGATCGGAAGCTCGCTCAAGATAGAGAGTACACCTTGTGAGACGTTTCCATTCCTGAAACAAAACTTTTGAGGGACTGAGAACTAATTCGTGACACTAACATACCCTGTCAACCCAATGACAAAAGGACCAAGAGATTTGGGTGTCCCGTCCTTGACGATTTCCTCTCCGATGGCCCTCAAAGCTGCTCTCACTGATGGCAGAGCAACATGCGTGTGAGGTCGCGGGGTGTGCTAAGACCGTAAGATGCGTTAAGAGTTTAAATATCAATATGCTCACAAGAAATGGTGAAGCGACACCGAATTCAAGATGTGCGTGTGCTAGAGCGGTTAGGGATTCAAGTGCCCCTGCCACTGAGAGAAATGAAGCAATTGGCGCCAAGGCACTAGCACCGGATGCGAAGTTCTCACCTCCAGCAAACCAACCAAATGCAACAGTCCTCTTCCCATCGGGTCCAGTAAGAAGTTCGTAGTCTATCAATCTTGAAGGAAAGTCGCGTCGTGGATATTGGCTCAAGAAGCGGGACAGTAGTTCCATATTATAAGGCTGCCCCTTTGTCGTATGAGAGAACATAAGGTGAGTGCGAGGCAGCGGCGAACCGGCATGGAGAGGTGAAACAGGAGACGTTATTAGTTCATTAAGTGGTGGCTCTTTGATGCCTAGTATAATATGCGCTGACTCGAGATTGGGATGAACCTTGGCACCAGCCTATGACGAGAGTATCTCAGTTTTGAACGAACTATCGAGCTGTCGTCAATAGTCATAAAGTCACGAACCTCAATAAACCTGTCTATTGGAAAAACCCTCCTGTCGCAGTCTTGAACAACGACGTTCACATTCTCCTCGTGAATCAGCGACTCGACCGCGTCCGGTGTCAATGGACATCTCCGTTCCCAGAGTCTGGATGGGTCCTCACGACGGATGCCAACAGTAAGCTTGGAGGACGAAGGCGCAGCAGTGGCAAATGTGGCCCGTCGTAAGTGCGCGGCGTGTCTGAGCATCTTCTGCAGTCTCAAGATGTGTGTTGTCAACGAATCTTCCCTCACCGAATCCCCATTTATATATCCCAGCTAGCCGTTGTTTAGTATCCGTGATCCGTCCGAAGTCAGCGGGCCTACCCCATATCTGTCACCACAACCCCACAACCTGCCCAAAATGTGGTTGTGGACTCGTGGGTGGATTTTAAGTTTCTGAAGGGGCACAATGCAGTGTTTCAAAACTCTATCATCCTCCCAGCGATATTGAAACCAATATTGAAACCATTACATGAGTGTGTATTAGACCACCATGCATATCTGGTTGACCCAGGTCTTTAGCCTAATTGGTTTCTTGGAATCTTGGGTGCATCACCGTCACGCGACCAACTTCACAAAAGCACCCAGTAAAAATTTACGCCGAAGGGGAGTCGAACCCCTGCCGCTTGCTTGGAAGGCAAGCATGATAACCGCTTCACCATCGGCGTTCACTGTGAGTTCTGAAAACGTTTGTTTGTATCTTCGTTTGGTTTGCCCACTGGTTTCACAATGCGATACGACTCGTATCGTCCTCAACCCTACCGACATCGATTATTCCTTCTAGTAAGATGGTGACAAGTACAGACATAAATGCAAAGTACCCTGGTGCGTGCCCACTGCCTATGTACATATCCAATCTCATGCAGGCTTATGCGTATGCCAATTCATGTTCTGTGAAAACCAGCAAGGGATCATATCGTCAAGACTCTTGGCGTGCTTCTAGAGTGTCTTTCTGCGGAAGACAAAGACAAGGTACCATACACACGTTAGCGTGTGTGCAAAATAGCTCATCATTCTTCGGTTCCGCGATCGATCTCTCAAGCCACACGCGATCCTGCTAGCGGGTGGCATTACACCCTACCGGAATGACACGGATCGTGAACTTTCTTTCCGACAGGAGTCCAACTTCTTCTATCTTACTGGTTGCGATGTTCCTGGATCATACTTTTTAGCGTTCTGTGATCGCACGTCAAATCCCACACAGACTCAAGACCTGAAATACTCTATAAAGACTACTTTATACATCTTTGAGGCGACTGTCGACTATCTGTTATGGTCTCCTGCTCCTCCTACATTGCAAGAGGCGCGCGATTTGTATGCAGTGGACGGGGTTGAACATCTTCCTGAGCTCGTGACCGCCATAACACAACTACCGCGAGAGACCATCATTCATATCCTTCCTGAAACCAACCAATTCCCAGACATCGCTTCCGGCGAGGTGGATGGGTTGAAAGAGGCTTTACAATCTGCCCCTGCGAAGACAGCCGAATATCTTCTTCCGGCACTTCACAAAACGCGACTTATCAAGGATCTATACGAGATCGCATTGATTCGCAGAGCCAATGACATCAGCTCGCGCGCACATGAAGTCATCATGCGTGTTCTTGGATTAGCAGTTGCAGGGAAGATCAAGCAGCAACCTTCCCGAGCACCACTGCTGCCCGGAGAATGGCTGATTGAGAAAGAGGCTGAAGCCGAGGCGATATTTGTCGCTTCGTGCAGGCGGGAGGGGTCAGCCCTTTCGTCCCACTTTTTGTAGAAATGCACCCTTATTATTGTCAACAGTTCCGCACATCAAGCTTACCTACCTATTGTGGCAGCATCGACACGAGCATCAACGTTGCACTATTGCTGCAACGACCGCGACTTTGCGTGGGGTCCAGTGCATTACCGGGATGTAGCCAACACGGGGAACCTTTTGCAAACACACTCCCTTGAACCAGGCAGTGGAGAAGAGAAAGAGTTACTACCGCAGGTCTTGTTGATTGATGCTGGCTGTGAATGGAACTGTTACAGCTCTGACAGTGAGTATCGGTTTTGCGAGATCTTGTTTGTCTGCATCCCAGACCTGGTCTGACTGATTCAACTTTGTCGATTTCATGTTTGATCGCAGTCACGCGTACGATACCAGTTGGTAACGGTGGAAAGTTCACCGAGGAAGCCAAAAAGATATATGAACTTGTGTTGAAGATGCAATCCGTAAGTCTTGTTTCTGTCCTGGCTGTCTCGCCAACCTTGTTCGCACAGGAGTCTTTCGAGCTCGCTTCTCCTGGCGTACACTGGGATGATGTACAGTTACTGTGCCACCGTGTGTTAGTGGACGGCTTCTTAGACCTCGGCATATTTAAGGATCCCGATGCAGCTATCCGAGGTTTGTCATCCTCTTTTCCTGCATCCCATTAAACCACAAGATTTTCATCGATTTCTTCCAGATACTAACGGCCACGTAAATGGTTACACAAAGTCTTTAGATCACAAAGCGGTCGTGAAATCTCGGGGGAGGCTTTGCGAAGAGATACTAACCACGGGTCTCAGTGCTGCTTTCTTCCCACATGGCGTGGGCCATTCAATGGGTCTGGATGTACATGATGTACCTAGCGCAAGTCGGCCCCCCGGAAGTGGTAAATATTTCGTCGATGATAACGATCAAGGAACTGGCGGACACAAGGATTTTTACAAGTATTTGCGATTGAGGTTGGAGTTGCAAGCAGGAATGGTGGTCGTAAGGAAATTTTCGCATTTCCCTTGTTCTCTCGCTGAGTTCTCTTTGAATCAGACAATCGAGCCAGGCGTCTACTTCCACCCAGTCCTTCTAAAGTCTTACGATGTCCACGCCTCACCCTACATTAACACCGACGTTCTCGCCTCTTTTGAAGGGATGGGAGGGGTGCGAATCGAGGATGATGTTTTAATCACCGAGACAGGCTGCGAGAATTTAACAAAGGTTCAGAGTGGTGTGGAATGGATAGAGAAGATCTGCAGCGGTGACAGCTTTTTGTGAGGTCTAGTTGAGCAGACATTGACATGAATCGATTAGCCTCTGTATTACTAACGAAACGAGCTACATGTCTACCAACTCAATGGGAAGCTCGAAGATCGATGATGAGTCATCGATCATCGGACCACTAACCACAGCAAAGTTGTGAATAGAACACAAATCGTCGATACCTACTGTTGATGGATTCTGGCATTTCCCTGTCCTGTATCATGCTTCAACCAACCATAGTCCGCTTTCTTCCACGAAGGCGGACTAAGAAGCATTAATGTCAGGTATCGAGCTTGGTGGGAAGTCTCACCCTCATCCAGTCTTTTCTTGATCTGATCCCAGTCCTTCCCGATGCGATTACCATAAGCCACGAGAATGGATGCAAACAGGTGTTCAGAATCGGGATGCGTTGATGCAAAGGCACGCTCTAAAACGTACAGATCCACGGCCTTATCTTCCACAAGGGTAGAGTGATAAGCCAGTCCAAAATCGACCAGAAACTGAAGTAAAAGTTAGAAGACATAGTATCATAGAGGTTCTACACATACTAGTTTGTTGTCAGACGCCCGGACCATCATGTTTGATGTAGTCAAGTCTCCGTGAATGATTTCAATAAGGTGCAACTTGGCGATCTCCACGCCGATCTTCTCCAAGAGCGTTTCTAAAAACGTTCATTCAGTTCAACGTTGAAGCATTCTTTGAAAGACACGGACCCATAGAGATATCATCCGCATGACCCGCAGCAGACGCTAGACTGGATAAGTCATCAATGATTTCCACATGTTCCGGTTCTGGCTCATTTTCGTGAAACACAAGATTGTAACGCATTTCATCAGTCCCCGCAGGAATCAGGTGCCGCACAGAGGAGCCTTCTATGAATTCCAATCCTAGACAACCCTCGTCTACATCGACCAGCCTGATTCCAGGCACGTTCACATCGGCGCTATGACGAGGACGAAGACGAAAGACAAATCAGTCACAAGATATTCCAAAACAGAAGCAATTATTCCGGGTCATACCGCAAACATCGCATCAGAGTACGAGCTTCCCCGATTAAGCGCTGCCGGGTTAGCATCTTATCCAAGCTTGGGTGTCGGTATCGCTTAGGGAATCGATGCTTGAACAGAATATCGTCCATGACCGGTGTTGACGGGCATCCTTCTTTGATGTTGGCTTCAAGCGGTCCCCAATCGTCATGCGAAGATCTAAACCTGACATATGTCTTGAATACCCTCTAAAAGAGTGGCGAACACGGCACAATGAGCGTTGATACCTCTCAGGAAAGAAACACGGGGACTTGCAGCCTCAGCACCCTGTGATACCCATTTAGACATGTCTAGCATACGCTGTGCTGGAATCCACACATATGGCGTGTGTGCCATTTTCTTGAGATGACACAAATAGGTAGAAGTAGCTGAACAGATAAGATCAGTGACACTGGTAGCGCCGCCACTGGAAAAGGCAAATAGTTACGTAAGCTAAGCGATGAAATTAATTAAAATTGCAGAACATTTTCTCATCCCGTTTTGGGGTTTCTACGGCTAGCTTTCCGAGTCAGGCATTGAGTGAGGTTTTGACTACTCACTCTATAAATTTCAACGTGAATGAACTAACTTGCATACATGCAGAGATATTGATGTTGTTGAGAACCCTTGAAAGGCCCAACTTGTCAATAGGGTTCTCACTGATGCCGCACTCGTGACCCCTGACCTGCGTGGTTATTTTCCATTGTCCTTCGGATGTTAGAAGTGGCCACACGCAGGCAACCCGTCGCCGATCGGCCAAAGTGTCGGCGGGATTCGCCCCGTTGAGGCTCGGTTGTTTAGCGATTGTTCTGCGGACGGACATACGAGTCACCCAGGTCGCCTCCATTCGTCGAGTCAACCATGGTCGTACGCCTCCATTTAACTTTGACACGCATTCAGGTTCACTTGTTATCTAGAATGCGGGCCTGACCAACCCGTGATGTAATTCATATTTGTATTGACTATTTAAGGCACAGCATCCATTCGGTCGGGCCATGGAAGTCGGAGACGTTTCACTCCCGATGTTGACACCCACGGCATGAACCACTACATATATCCTCACTGTGCGTTTCAGTGCTTTCCCGTGGGTCTAGCCAAAAGTAGCATAGTCGGACTATATCCGGTTATTGGCACTTTCCGTCCTTTTCCTGCCTAGCTTCATTCAAGTCCGCGCTAGAAATGCCCACATCATATCTCGTACAAATCTTTGCTTTCGTCACCGGCATACTCTTGCGAAATTCCGTTCGACGCCACTACTCCTTACCCCGTGGCTACCGGTTAGCCGCATTGTCAGGTACTCATAATCAAGTCCTCAATTATTTTGATAGGTGACCCCCGCTGCCTTCACCGGCTTTAGTTCGCTGGAAACATTTCCTATTTCGCGGTAGCGGTATCAGGGAGTGTAGTGACTCTTACTAACAGTTCCAAGTCTAGTCTTATCTATCTCAGATTGCCTCCAACGCGTCTATTACTTTGGTGTTTGAACACTGCTCCAGTCATCACATTGTCCTTGCTCCACACAGAAGTCCGTTCTACAGCCCCCCGAAATACCTTAACGTGAAGGTTGGTATTTGTTTCAATTATTGTTTTCCCTGAGTAGTCGTTAATTAATGTTAGGGGTCAACTCCTGCATACCACAAGTACGCATAGGCTTGCGCAGTCCCCCTTTCGAGAAACCTTCGCGGACATGGTTTATAAAGACGAGAGATCATTGCGGGGCGCACTCGAACACCCATACCAAACAATCCAGCGCCCTTTTAAAATGTCTTCCCCTGATATCCCGCATGCCGTAATCTTAGGGAAACCCCTTATGTTTCCGTTCAGCGGGAAAACGGCGAAAAATAGGTTGATGAAGAGTGCGATGTCCGAACGTCTCGCGACATTTTCGCCCTATGATCCAATAGAACGTGGACAGCCTACTGAGGAGCTTGTCCGACTCTACGAAACTTGGGCCATGGGAGACATAGGTGTGTCACGCGCCTTTGATCACAACAATTCCTGATCAAGCTCTCCAGGGGTTATGATCACCGGAAATATTCAGATAAAAAAGGACCATTTAGAGGCTTCTGGTGTGTTTGCGTTTCTGCGAGACGTTGTGCCCAGAGGCTCAACGTTGATAGGAAATGCGATTATCGACCCTGATCTGCCTCGCAACTACCTCGATGACTACAGGAAGGTAGCAAGAGCTGCCAAGTCCTGCGGTAGCCTCATCCTTGGGCAACTCAGTCATCCTGGTCGACAAGTTTCGATCACAATACAACCATACCCGGAGTCGTCGTCAGACATAGAGCACCCTTCTACTTCCGGCGTATTGTTCGCGCGTCCAACCCCCTTGACCAAGGACGGGATCCGAGATATCGTCAGTCGATTCGCGTACGCGGCCTCGTACTTACACAAGGCTGGGTTTGACGGTGTTCAGGTGCGGTAATTTTCCATCCAACCCAAAACCGTGCTAACTCCTAAAAGATTCACGCTGCACATGGTTACCTGATACATCAATTCCTCTCCCGCAGAACCAACAACAGGACGGACGAGTATGGCGGAACACTACAGAATCGCATGCGGTTACTACTGGAGATCATCTCCGAAATTAGGCGGGCAGTAAAGGATCCAGCGTTCTTGATCTCCGTGAAAATAAATTGCAATGATTCAGTGACACACGGGGTTGACGTTGATGAGTCGGTCCTCACGGCGAAAGCGCTGGAAGCTGCAGCTGTCGATTTGATCGAAGTTACTGGAAGAACGTACGAGCAAGACGAGAAAACCCTTCGGAAGAAAGTGAGTCTTGTAATGTTCGTCTTGGGAGAATGACTCATTTGACGTGTACCCGTACCAGAATGCTTCCGCCGCCGCACGAGAAGCCTACTTTATTGATTTTGCAGAGCGCCTTAGACCGTGTTTGAAACGGTCCAAAATTGCCGTCACGGGAGGGTTCAGGTCAACACAGGCCATGGCAGAAGCAGTGAGTTCGGGCTCAACTGATGGTCCGTTGCATAGATTCTGTGTCCAACTTGGCTGCTAATGATTGCTAAATTTATTAGTCATTGGAATTGCACGTCCCTTGACCGCCGAGCCTTTCCTTGTCAGAGATTTTTTACGTGGGACTAAGACGCGAGCGAAAGCAGACAAGTTCCCCCCTATTCAACTACTGCGGGTATGTCACCTATTTTTTGGCCTGGATAGTACGACATTGATTTGTAATCAGATTGCTGCATCTGCGTCTCAAATCGCTGAGATAGGGAATGGCGAAGACATCACCGACTTCAATAACACATTCAATACGTCGAGATTCATTGCTAGAATGCTCAAGGAAATACCCGCATCCATGTCCGAATTGCTTGCTACAACCCGATAGTTCTTCATATCCTATTATTTTTATATCATGCCTCCTGTTCATATGTCTCATGCACTGTACAACTCCGATGCACGTCTTGTAGAATATTTATTGAATGGTCTACTTTTACTCTTCTCCTGAACCAAGGCAGAATGCCATCATGCTGAAGTTGATACTCTTGGCTTGTGATACATAAAATTCCCTCACGTATCTCGCCGTGTCCTGCGCAGTTTCCTGTGTAAGAATAACGTTCTCAGAGGATTGAATAGGCCAACCACATGCCTTTAGGAGGTTATCACACTCTCCTCTGTCAATCGGCCCAATTCTTCTCCCGTCCAGTTCGATCAGACGCCACTGTTTCTTTGCACCCGTGCCATGCGGCCCCGTGGCCGGGGCCTTGACGAAGCACGTAAAATGTAAATCGGTCTCTAGATCCTCGGGCCTCACAGAGGATTGACCAGAGGATGCAGCAGACGCGTGTATCCTCTCAAATAGCGGCGTTGTCTCCAGCAACTTTGCACGTTCCTCTGGGGTCTTGTCTAGAGCACTCGCTCATGAAATGACGTACGCCGGAGGTGAGTGGGAACAAACCCTTGCATTGCTCAACGAACTTGGCGAGGGGACTCTCAGGCGTGAAAGACACGCCCGTCTGCGGGAGAACATGCTTAGATATGAAACGGCGACAACGAAACGCCGAGATGGCTGACGTTTGCCAGGCTGTGGATCAATCCCATCGTTCCACACGCATTCGATATCTATTTTGCCGGTCAGTTTTAATGTCAGCGACAAACGCGAGGCAGAGACGAGGGTGATGGGGAAACGTGTACCGTCTGTTTCATCCAAAACACGCCTGGGTCAACCAGCTCTTGTCCGTTTGCCCGGATCTTGGTGTCCTCTTCCTCCCGTTTTTCGGCAATAGCAACGGTGCAAGGGAAAAGCAGCGCTACTGCTTTTACTTCCGGGGGAACCAGAGCGAGGAGCTGGTTATATCTCGGGGAGTAAGAACTTCCGCGGAGGCGTCGAGGCTGCGCACCTCGTCATCTAAGCCATACACGTCTTGAAAGTGTGCTTCGTCCGTTGGTAGACCCGCAGCGTATGCCCACTGCGGAACGGTGATGGCATGAGCGATAGTGCATCATGATGGACCCAAATTAATGACTTGACATACAGAATTGAATACCTGATCGTGATGTGATGGGGTGATTAAGGGGCTGACTCGTTTCGAACCATGATGAGTATTTACCTCTGGACTGCTCTCTAGGGGGATCCAGCGTGAATGCGCCATGAAGATATTGAATGGTACGTCGCGGATGTGCACCGGATGGAGTCGTTCGTTGTAGGTACTAGTCAGAGATCAGGTGACTTGGGTCGGCACATTTCAGCTTTTCTTCTGCTCGCCTTCATCATTGAAATTTCACGCTTGCTCGGACCCACGAATCACCCTTATTCTGTCCACACATGGCATGCACCTGGACGGATTGTGATTCGGAAAGATGTTCTGACAGCAGTCGTCAACATCTCTTCGATGACGTAGACAACGTTAGAACTTAGATTGTCCATCCTCAAAGCCTCTCGTTTCAAAGTTGAATGGGTACCTTCGAGGTAGGTCTTTGACACCAGTTCATGAACCAGTTGACAACTCTCCAGACGCTTCAGGCAAATTCTGGAATACGTGGTCGCTTAAAGTTGTACGGTGTAGATTGACACCTGGTCATAATGTTCTACAAGGAAGACATTCTTCTATGCCGTGACTCTCGATTCCCGATGTCATGGTGATCTCCGAACCCTGATCGAAGCCCGCGAATCCGGTTGACGGGTACGTACAACTCTTGGATTCCCGGACGCGTCATGGGAGGTACTGACACTTGTTGCGTACCTGATAGACGACATTGACATCTGTGCACCAGGGCATATGTATGTAATTTGTTTTGGCGAAACTCATCTCACCCTCTCTTCTTTAGGACTACTGAATAGGCCTGCCCATTGAAACATTCAATGTCTGTTATTCTAATATTCTGCAAGGTTATCTCTTGTGTTCGTGTCCGAGTCAAATTAACTTGGTCATGAAAGCTTCAATTCTTCCTGCTCTCCAATCAAGCCTGATATAAATATACCCTGACCACTAGAATAGCGGGGTAGCATTTCCAAACGGACACTAGCTGTTCTCATGACTAGGGCTTAAAAAGAGCCCATTCTTAGTAGAGTACGCGCAAATATGTCTGTCACACTACAAATATATTTTAGCACCATGTTTGCTATCCCCGGATCTTCGGTTGACCTATTATACCTAGCAGGACTATAGCAGTAAACCAAGATGTCCATTTGCGGGTAGTAGTACAAGGAGCAATACAAACAAGGACAAGGGCTTGAGTAAGCAAACTAAAACGGTACGTGCCACATACGATTTCCATGAGCTTGAAGAAAAGGTGAGCGCCTCAGTCCGGTTACTGTCGAGCTACTCAATCCATCCTCGAACAGCAAGATAGACCTTCTCGTCCGAGTACGGTACTCAAATCCAATCCCACCACCACCATGTCCACCCAAACTGCTCGAGGTTCCAACGAACCCGATGCGCTACGCGCGTCCAGACTTTCTGAATGCTATTGCAAATGATATGCCACTGCCCATGATCGTCGACGCAGAATGTGGGATGCCGCTGGATCTAGGACGCTGGGAGTGCCTGTGGGACGAAGAGGCGGACGATTCTAGTCTGTCTTACTCTCCTTGTTCATCGTGTTGCACCTGATAACTCTGCTGCTCAAGCTCTGAACCCAGACCCGGACAATCTCCGTTCATTAGACCCCAAGGATCGCTTTCTGCTAGGGGACCCTTCGGCGAATGCGACCCCCTACTCCAATGGCGTTGCACCCACATCGGGCTCTGGCGCATCCACACCTCTACCTGCGCATGTACCATGGCTACGAAAGACGGAATACCTTAGTAGAGAAGGGGTTCAACGTGGCTCATCCACCCAAGAAACGCAAGTCTCTTTCTGCTGTATCTGTGTATCGTTGTTCATGGCGAGGCAGAAAACAGCTCCCACAGCACATCGACGTGTCTCGTTCCGCTCAACTGCGGGACATTGAAGCCTCGTTTGCGGCTTGCAATGAGCCGTCACAGTTTGACCTTGAGACGCTACGTCATCCAAACAAGCCTGGTATCACCGCCGTGGAGTCGTTTGAAATACTTCCTGATGCCGACATTTGGGCCAATGCGTATGATTTGTTCAGGTTTAGTGAACGGCCTGGCGATAAGCCGATCGATGTTGGTGGTTACTTGCAAAACCTTCCGTGTTGCTGATCGTTCTCGATATAGGCAGAGGACCCCCGGCTGGACTGCGCTATCTTGCGGCCTATGGAATCCGACGGCGATCACTTTTTGGCCTATTACATTACCAGAGATGATGAATCTGCGCTCGAGTTCAAGGAGCGACGCAGGAATGGTGTAGTAACCGCGTCAGAGGAAGAACCCAAGGTGCGTGTCTCCTCGTGTGTGACATGAATCAATTGATTGTTGTATTGAACGGACAGACGACTGCGTTTAATCTGTGGCGCGACTTTGAGACGGTCAAGATCGAGCAGGAAGTACCCAATGAGTTCCTGCTTGTGATTGACAACGGGGACACGCAGTCGAACGTCGCTGGGAGCGGCGAAGAGCGTGTCAAGGGCGCGTATTACAAGAACATTGAACGGAAGATGACACTCAAAAAGAAACGTGCGATCGTGAGTGCGAAAGGCGATATTGTGAAACCAACTCTTGACTTTTTACCCTAGGCCCACGAATATGTGGATCAGTGGCAAGTGGTGCACATTTCGCACTTGCCGATGAGCAAGGAGGAATTGGATGAGCGAGAAGAGCTGCTTGCGGAAGTTGCGGACCCGACGTATTTGCTGAGTCGGGATGACGTTGACGCAGACGGGGAGATTGACCTGGATGCTCTGGGCCAACAAGCTTCAGGGGTTGTCGGGGAACGAGACGTGATGGCGGACATATTCTGATATGTTACGGCTGATTATTGTGCCTCGCAGCCGAGGCGGTGAGAAAGGGGGACAAGCCAATGTTCGTAGACGGATGTCCGTTCATCCCGAACAATGGGACAGGGTGGGCGGGCTAGAATTGCGACGGCTAATTGTGCTCAGAATGTTGGTCGACAGGGCTGACAGAAATGCAGGAATCTGACTGCGTCGCCAGCCGTCGCACCGCTTCATGAGATAGTAGCTTATGGGGTTAAACCATGCGACGATTCCGACGGCAAGTCTGTTGGAACTAATTAGTGTCTTCTGACGAGCACGGGCCGGCTATACCAGATTGGACTGTGATCGATAGATGGGTGTAGATACATAAATCGGGTCATTGGAGAGCGTTGAGAGGTCGGTTCGAAGACTCCCTTTGGTTCAGCCAAGGCCAGTGTTTGAAACACGCGTACGCTGGTTAACGGCGTGTCCCCCCGGCGCCGATGAACACACGGGGATGCCGGGGTGAGGGGTGTCCGAGGTCCGGTGTCATCGCAGGCAGAGAAACGCCGAGCAACCACGCCGGCGCGTGTTTGTTAGCTGCGAACGGATCCGATGCGAAGCCCCCGCTTATGCTAGTGAGATCACATTCACAGGTACTTATAACCATCCCATGGCAGCCCTGGTCCAATACTCCCCGGCACAATGGCCTCTCTCTACTGCCCACGTCTCCGCGTTATGAGGGACATCGCACACCTCCTCCTCGTCCCCCCGCTCGCCCTCTCTGCGCTCGCCCACCTCCTCCGCGTACACCTCGGCTGGTGGTCTCTCCCGGCCTATCTGTTGTCCATCTTACTCGCAGCGGTCGCAAGAGTGCAGTACACACAGCTCGTCCAGAGGCGCGAGGCGCAGCAACTCGGCGCAAGGCCCATCCCCTGTGTCGTCGGGAAATGGCCAGGTAACATCGATGTCATGCTCAGAATGAGGAAAGCGTTCTCGTCAGACTACATCTACAATCCATATCTCCAGCTCTTTGAGGAGTACCAGTGCACCACGCTCAACACGCGCTTCCTCTGGATGGACAACGTGAGTACAATCCCCCACTTTCCGTATTGTTGCTCATCGTCGTGTGGCGATAGATCATATCCATGGACGAGGAACACATCAAGCATGTCCTTGCGACTGGTTTCAACCATTTCTGGCGTGGAACCGCTCAGCGAGAGCGCATGTAAGTCGTACAGCCTTTCTGGTCTCCTCACGCTCCTCACGTTCTTGCAGGGAAACCTTTTTGGGAGATGGTATTTTCAACCGTGATGACCAGGCAAGTATTCATTTCGGCAGTTTTATGTACCGTCCGCTCATTCATTCAGCAGATGTGGAAGTTGGTAAGTCATTATGCTCTTGAAACGGAGCATCGTCCGACGTCCGTCAAAGCATCGCACCCTCGCACGCCCGTTCTTTGCCCGAGACAGAATCTCGGATTTTGAGCTGTTCGACAAGCATTCTAATCAAACACTCTTCATCTTGTCCGACATGGCAACTGCGAATCGGCCTTGTGACCTGCAAGATCTTTATGCCCGCTTCACCATCGATGCTGCCTCAGAGTTCTTGTTCGGAAAGAACTTGGACACGTTGTCAGGACAACTCCCGGCCCCAGGTTCTGCATCACGAGGCGAGCGTGGATCTTCGACAGACGACGCCTGGGGAACATTTGTAGAGGCTTTCGAGGCGGTGCAGCAAATCATTACTACCCGTGCGCAGACCGGGTTGATATGGCCCGTATTCGAGCTGCTCGATGATAAGACATCGCCACACGTCGATATCATCAGGCAGTGGATAGATCCCCTCGTCCGTCAAACTCTCGAACACAAGGCTGCGGCAAAGCAAGCTGGGATCGATCAAAACCTTGAGGAAAAAACGTTCTTACAGCACCTAGCCGACAGTACTGACGGTTCGTCGTGTGTATGCCGATATCGGTATTTCGCTAAGCCGTGTCTAGATGTCGGCATCATTCGTGACCAACTCCTCAACATCCTGCTTGCCGCAAGGGACACGGTATGTATTTCTCATGATAGCTTTTTTCTAAAAGGGATTCTCATTTTTCACTAGACGGCTTGTTTATTGACATACGTGACCTATTTCCTCGCACTCCACCCAAACGTTGCACGGAAGCTCAGGGAGGAAGTTCTGGCCGTGTGTGGCTATGGTGCTCCCACGTATGAAAGCATCAAGAAGCTAAAGTACAGTAAGGTTTTCGTAACACTCGAACAAGCGGCCATTTATTTGCTACTCATAGTGAAAGCCGTCATTGACGAGACTCTGCGGCTGTTCCCACCCGTGCCCCTGAATCAACGCCAGAGTCGACCAACTTCATGCACACTGCCACCTCCCGATAAGACGTTTACCACTTCATCAGATAAACCCCTTTACATGCCCAAGAGCACCACGTTTTTCTACACGACACTTCTGATGCAACGTAACAAGGTGCTGTGGGGCTCCGATGCCGATGAATTCGACCCAGAACGCTGGATCGACCCCAAAAGGCTGTCCAGATTCACCTCAAATCCAATGATGTTCACACCGTTCAGTGCGGGACCTCGAATTGTGAGTAACTCGTGCCCGGTGCTGTGGACCCCGCTTATTCCCTGTTTCAGTGTATCGGACAGAATTACGCCTATAATGAAGCCTCGTTTTTCCTCGTGAGATTGTTGCAACAATTTGATACGTTTACATTGGCTACGGATGCACAACCACGTTCCTCACTGCCTCCTTCCGAATGGAGATGTGGACGTGGGCGTCAGGCTGTGGAAATGATTCGGCCAGAGGCTGCCATGACACTATTTGTCAAGGTGCGTCATTCATCTCCGCATATGGACTGTACTGATGGAAATTCAGAGCGGCCTATGGATGAGGCTGGGGAAAGCCACCGTGCCTTGACCTTGGAGCGGGTTCACAATTACCGACTAGGTTTCTTTTTTCTGCATTTGTTGAACATGTGTGGGACGACGCGTGTGCTGACGCAATGGAATACATACATGGTGCACGCATTATTTATCAACATATTATTCATTCATCAACTTGCATAACTAGCACATGTACAATGAACATACAATGACGAGATACTAGTGGGCAGAGTGCATCACTGTAAGGGGTGTATGATGTATAAACAGATGGAGCAATCAGAGAAACCCCACACGCACTGGTTCCACACGGTGGGGTGGCAACCCGTGCTGTATCAATAGGCAACTCGTTCAGAGCATCACTGCTGACATAGTTTGCATCATCACCCGCTTGTATACCAACCGGCCAACCGGTACCCACCATTGCTCGCACGCAGCCATGGTGACCGCTAGCATGTGCTTTTCCGCGCTCCAAAACAAGATGGAATCCCCGGTTTACGACCGAGGCATAGAGGGGTGCTTCTGTGACAGAGGAGCGCGTTTGGGTTCTCGTTCTGATGCGGGATCTGCGGTGGTAAGAATGCGCCGTGGACACCGAGTACTGCGTACGTGCAACGAGGGTGCTCGAACATCGTTCGGCATCTCGTTTGGGGATCTGCGGTGCTAAGGGTGTTGTTGCCTACCGCATATCAATAAACTACAATAGATGGCACATATCTACCTTGTTCACGGGGAAGACGTATGATGTAACAATGCCTGTGCCATGGGTATTTTGCGCCGAGTCGTTGTCGTCCCCCTTGCCCTAATCACGCCCATTTTAGGGTGATGTAGACGGCGATGGGTGGGGGGAGTGGTACAACCACCGTCTGTACAAGGCCTGCTCCACTCGCCACATCGCCAAAGGGGATCAAGTGCTGATCAAATTACGTCGGGGATATCGAACAGGCGACATCATTCACCGACGTGCCATCGGCGCGTTTTGATGATTAAAATTACGATCAAAAGATTCCCTACGTGCGTCTGTGACTGGAATGAGAGGGGGGAAAGAAAACCCCATAGGGAACGATCACGGCCGATGGATTTGAGTGAGGCGCAACCTTGATGTCGCTTAGGACGACTTCACCGCCTTCGACGCGGTGGATACGCCCGACGCGCTCGGGAGTTGTGTCGGTCGAGTTGTCCCCGCGTGTGTAGCTACCGAATCGTGTCCGACAATCGGCATCAACGTCCTTGTAATCCGAGTGAGGTGAAACATGCTCATCGTGACGTATGTGCGTTGGCGCCATCACGATGGCGATATCAACGTCGCGATGTAGGGGAGCGTGTGTTGGAAACATGCTGCGAGAACTCGATCGGCGGTAAGGTGCTGACTGTGGCCGGATAAGTAATCCCGCAAAAGATAAGAACTTTTTACGATCGTTGGAGTAACGTGCCTGTAAACCCAAGGAAAGTGGTACCGTATCGTATTTTAATACACGATGTAGGGGCTATAGCCAATAATTAAGGTTGCATCAGCATGCACTGCATCGTGCTGGAAGCAAGGAACGATACAGCCTCGGGAACTTTACCGAATGCGCATGCCTCGGACGAGGTGAACTGGAGAGAGTCAGCCACAAGTGTGCCAAATTCGAAGTTGTACGGTGAATTCTAGTTGGCACCTTCAAATTATGAACCGTGCTGAAAAATCATTTACAATGGATAACCGTACTGGAAGCGTTGAATGATATCTGAGGGGGTTTGATTAACAGATGATGAAAAACTGTTATTTCACCTTTATTAGTCTCTGTAGTTGATGGAAGGAGCTAAGAGAGACGTTTCGTGGAGACTTTCCAATATTAGATATGTCGTCGGGCGCGGTGGACTGTGGGAATTTTCACTTGTGAGTTCTGCTTCCGATCCGATTTGTCTGTCAAGGACACTGCGTGGAAATAACCATTTCTGCCTTCTTGAACGGATTTGAAAAATATGTACAGCACTGGTAGGGGTCCTTTTCGGCTCCCCACAACCATTCGACGACGCGTTGTCAGCTCTTCTCCGTTTACCTCCTTCGAACTGGCTCATTGCTCTCAACCTCGTCCCTTGCACTTCTCTGGCACAGCGTACTTGAAACGAAAACCATTGGAGAAATTGAACCGAGGAGTGGAGGTGAGGAGTTTCAGCGTTGCCCTGGCACCGAATCCAGAACACTATGATGGTGAGTCCGGATGTAACCATACATTTTGATGTGGTCCTCATGTTATTTCAAAGTATGCGTCATCGGAGGTGGCCATGCAGGTTGTGAGGCTGCTACGGGAGCTGCGCGAGCTGGTGCTCGTACGTTGTTGATCACGCAAAAACTGGATACGATCGGAGAGCTCTCATGTAACCCATCCATTGGTGGTGTTGGTAAAGGCACGCTAGTCCGAGAGGTAGACGCGTTGGATGGTGTCATGGGCAAGGTCACAGGTGAGTCTGTGTTTTGTGGAGTATTGGGTCATGACATTTCGTCTTCATCAGACAAGGCGGGAATACAGTTCCATATGTTGAACAAGTCCAAGGGGCCTGCAGTTTGGGTGCGTGGATGATGAACACGGCGTTTTGCGTTGCATGTCATCTTTATGCTTCTAGGGTCCGCGAGCGCAAGTCGACCGAAAATTATACAAGAAATACATGCAGGATATTATATTCGACTATCCGAACCTAGACGTTCGTGCCGCCAGTGTGTCCGACCTTGTCTTTGACCATCAAATAGCCTCGTCAAGCTCGAGCAGTACGCTCTGGGGTACAGTAAGGGGTGTTCGGCTAGGTGAATAGCATACCTGCCCGCGTGGAACCGCATACTGATTGTGTGTGTAGACACAGGAGACATGATCCCATGTTCTCAGGTTGTCGTTTGTACTGGGACGTTCCTCTCGGGCGAGATACATATTGGTGGGTGTTATCTCCGGCAAGTGCGCTTTAGACGCTTAACCCTTGCAGGAATGAAACGTTTTCCTGCTGGTCGAATGGACGACGCATCAGCGACTGGTTTGTCCGCCTCATTACGGGCAGCTGGCTTCCGGCTGGGTCGTTTACAAACGGGTACCCCTGCGAGGCTGGATAAAAACACTATAGATTTCAGTCGGCTAGAAAGACAAGAGGGAGACAGCGCCCCATATCCATTCTCTTTTCTCAACCGCACGGTCGATAATGAGGTATGATTACTAGTAGCCAACCCGTTCTTTCGAGATTTGATACGTGTACCTTCTGCCAGCATAACCAGGTCACTTGTTATATGACCCATACCACCCCTGGAACACACAAGCTTATCAAAGAGAGTATGCACTTGAGTGTCCACATACAGGAGACAAAGAAAGGTGAATAGTTTCTTGGTCGATATCTTCACTGTTGACGAATACTTGCGAGGCCCGCGTTATTGCCCTTCTCTCGAGGCCAAGGTGACTCGGTTTGGACACAAGGGTAACCATAAAATATGGCTAGAACCCGAGGGTTACGATTCTGGTCAGAATGGTTTCTGGAACAAGGATCTCGTGCTGAGACCGTTGCAGATCTGATATACCCCAACGGCTTGTCATGCTCGATGCCCGAAGAGCTTCAAGAGTTCATGATGCGCACAGTCCCAGGTCTAGAAAATGTTCGTATGGTCAGACCTGCGTACGGGGTTGAATATGATCACGTTGATCCTCGGGAGCTTCAGCGTGAGTCGCCTTCGTCCCAAGTTGTCCAATGCTCACGTACCTTCCAGCATCGCTTGAAACGAAACGGATCAAGGTGGGTCGATTCGTTTGGTTTCTCTGACACGTGTCCCGAGCTTCCTCCAGGGTCTCTTCCTCGCTGGCCAGATCAA
>JBBPUD010000227.1:0-36541 GCA_038094475.1 Phylloporus aff. rhodophaeus | reverse complement strand
CATCTCCGCCTGAATTCAGAAAGCTTTTGACACATACAGTTCAGGAAGCACGCTCACGCACCGACGATAAAGTTGACATTTGGAAAGGCCGCACATATACGAGGGGCAGTGGCTACGAGAAGATCGACACCCTTGCGATAAGCCAGGCGTGAGATAACGACAATGTTGACTATGAACCGTTGAGTTCCCTGGTAAAGTGGGAATAAACAAGGGGGTGCACCCACTGATCTCAAGCGATTGCGGCTGCGATGAAGGGGTGAACTGTTCAGCGACGAGTGCGTTCGGGATGGTGTACACGCTCGATCGCACAACCGACACCAAGGGACCCTCTTCCGAAGGCTCGAACAGTTGGCCCCGGAGAACAGTATTTTCGCGTCTGTAACGTTTGACGTTGATTTCAATTGGACATGGAGAGCGCAGCCTCGCCCAACTTACCCCGTGTGCGAGACGCAAATCACGGCATCAACATTCTTCAGCGCAGCTGCTAGGAGCTTGTTCGTCAAGATGCTCGCCGCGTCGGAGAACCCGAACAAACTGTGGTCCGTAAAAACCGTACGGACACCAAAAAGATGGGCATGTAGGATGCCTTCCTGGCCGAGAGACGAGAGGCTTGCATGCGCATGGATTAGCTGAATATGTTCCCGAATGACAATCGTCCGAAAATACGGAAGGAACGTGAAATAATTCGGCAAGGTAGCGGAAGAAGCGATGGTCATGAAAGGAAGATAGTACACCTTGAGTGAGGGGAGCAGCCAACGTATGCCAACACGATCTGGAGGGTGACTGTGGGTAATGACGACGACTTTGTGACCTCGATGGATGAGGTTGGCGCTGAGCATATAAATGTGATTTTCTACCCCACCTACGTTGGGGTAGAAGAAATCAGATATCATCCTGCATTTAAGTCAGACGCTACCGTCTAACGTAGACGTGAATGAATTCGTACGCAATAGAAAGGCCGCCATCCTTCATTGCCAGATAGAATGCAGTCGACGATTCCCTAATGAACGTTCGAGTAGGCGTGATGGGTTTGAATGAAGGGTAGCGGAAAAAAATAGTTCAGCGGAGGATCGAACTCCGAACCTTCTGTGTGTGAGACAGAAATCATAACCATTAGACCACTGAACTTACGAGCTCCTGTCGCCAAAAAATCTTCTATGTGAACGTTGAGAGCGACTGCAGCGCCACCGTGAATAATGTTAGTTTTCTCCGCCATCGTGACCTGCAAGAGACAGCCTTTGCCGCAGAGTCAGTTTTAGTCATTATAACGATTGTTCCCCGCCCGTTAACATACAGGAACCCAAGCCGGAGGACCAAAAACCTCAAGACCGTACTCGGACAGGAACGCGAGCGGAAGCGCGTTTTACGGGAGAGAGCGGAGGAATGTGCCATGGACGTTGATGGTGTTGGGAGTAGAATAGCAGATGAAGGAGACATGTCGACCTGTACGCTCATTCCCAACGTTCTTTACTCCTCCATCTTTTGCTCTATCCGCACCCTTGTGGACACTTTGATCGAAGCACCACCATCGTTACTTCCACCTCGTCACTACTGCGACATTACCGGACTCGGTGTATGTTTTCTTATTCTTCTGGTTACAACAGCACTTGACCTTCACGTTCATAGGCTCCCTATAGAGATCCACAAACCGGCCTTCGATACCACAATAAAGGCGTGTACGAGCTCATTGAGAATTTCGTGCGTTTCCCTTTTAATAACTACATCTCGTCTTATTCACACAACATTGTCTTTTAGAGCCCGGGGGTCGCCAAAGATTATTTGTCTGCCCGAGGTGTCAGTCCCATCGTTCGATGACTGAATGTATACTAGCATGAATGTTGATTGTTGCTCTTTTGATAAAAGTCTAAAATGACTAACCCTTGAATAGATTACACCTGTCCCTATCATAGGCCCAGGATGGGGAGCTCAACACTGGCAACAAACTCTCAACGAATGGAGCCTGAATCTACAACTTCATCTTGGAAGAGGATCGAAAGGGAACTTGCCATTTTCGCTGTTTCATCTTCATCGGGCGACTTCCAGAGTTTGCATTCCCCAGATCCTACCGTCTTGAACTTGGTCCCGAAGAACCACCAGCAGGAGATCGTCCATGTTGTAAACAGTGTATCTGTGCTCGCGCACGCAAACCTTGACCAATGTACTGCCCGCATAGAGCGGCGTGCAGCAGGAGGCCATGTTCTTAGTGGTCCCCTACCCAGTCGGCATGAGGAATGCCAGCAAAAATACAGGTGGTCTATATGTCAGAGAAACCAAACATGGTGTACGAAATAACTAGTCAACGAAGTAAAGCAAGACAGTTAACGCGGACATAAAGCTAGGCACCAAGATGTATATAAAGAATCCGTTGATCAAGAGGTATATCCACCGTCCTCAGCGTCTTCCACAGCTTCCACGCTGCATGGCTATAATACAGACGGCCAGATTCGTCTACCATCGTCTTGTAAAATGTGGACGCGACCTTCATTGCGGGAGAATCAGCCACAGACCACATGGTCCCGATGACGGAACGAAATCCAGCGAATTGCATCGCAGATGCCAAATGGATCACCTCATCTGGGCTTTCTTCGTCTCCAACAGTCGTGTGACAAGCGGACAGATAGGCAAACTCGGGGTTCTCCAAGCTGCACTGGATGATGCGTTGGATTGTGAACATTCCATCGTAGAGAGCAAATGCAGAGTCGAACGGCTTCTCCTGATTTGGGAGCCCGTGGCAGGCAAGGTGTACCCATTCATTCTTGCCTAGCTTGTCAGCAACCCGGGAAACCCGACCATCCTTTCCCTGAACGCGTGTGAATGTTGTGACGCCTTTGACTCGCCGTCTGATCTTTGCCAGCTCAGTACAGACAAGGACCTATCCTGATGTCCTAGATGACGAAGCGAGAGCGCGCGACGGTCAAGAACAATTGCCTCGTTGAGGTCATCAATCCCCTTAAGCAGGCTGTACCGATCACAGAGACGATTTGCAAGATTGTTCAGGGACGAGGACTGATCTGGATGTCCTGGCGCGAAAAGTGAGAGAGCCTCCTGGTCGAGAACAATTGCTTCGTTGAGGTCATCAACCCCCCCAAGTTGGTTGTACCGCTCGGAGAGATGAGCGGCTAGGTTATCTAGGAATGAAGGCCGGTCTGGATGTCCTGGCAGGTGAAGTGAAAGCGCATCTCGGGAAAGGGCAATTGCATGGTTGAGGTCATCAATGTCCCCAAGCTCCTTGTACCGTTCAGAGAGACGATTCGCGAGGTTGTTCAGGGATGAGGGCCGATACGGATGTCCCTGCGGGCGAAGTGAGAGCGCCTCTTTAACGAGAACAATTGCCTCGTTGAGGTCATCAATCCCCCCGAGTTGCTTGTACCGAAAGGAGATATTGATGGCGAAATCGTTCAGAGACGAGGACCGATCTGGGTGTCCTGGCGGGCAAAGCGAGAGCGCCTCTTGAGCAAGAAAAATTGCCTCATTGAGGTCATCAATCCCCCCAAGCTGCTTATACCGATGGGAGAGACGACTTGTTCAGAGAAGAGAACCGGTCTGGATGTCCTTGCGGGCGAAGCGAGAGTGCGTCGCGATCAAGAATGATTGCCTCATTGGGATCATCAATTCTCCCAAAATCGTTGGTACAAAGTCCAAAGATCTATCGCACGCTCACTTAAACTGGCAATTCGTGGTCGATCATCATCTGGATGGTTGCATCATAAGATGTTTGCCACGTTGATATCAACCTACCACTTTCAACTTCCTGAACCTGAGTGACAGTGATACTCATCTTTAGAAACCGTTGAACTGGATAGGCAGGTTAATGCCAAAGTTGAATGGAAACAAGAGCCCTTACAAAATCGACGGTGCATGTTTTAGGATGGTCCTTTGTATTACCAATAAATTCCCACGTTGAACAAAATCGACCACCCCCGTAGCCACGTGAGCGCAATCTCTCTCCAGCCTATTCGAAACCCAACTTGTGCCAGTAAAGCAGTCCAAAATGTTCTGTGGAAGATGCGTCGCAGGCGGCCCTCCTGGGATGGCCTGAGCGGTATGGTTTCAGCGGCGCCGTAAACGTATACTCTTATCCTGACTATGGTTTGACTTGCTATGGCATCTTGCTGTGCTTACTACTGTGGTTCTCGGACTGGAACAACTACAGGTATGCACTATAGCCTTCGTTGAAAGACAAGCACCAGTTCCGATAAGGTGCGTTGTGGGTCCAAGTTGCTGTGAACACTGCAAATATTCTCACTACTCAAAAGGCAAGGTGCGGCGACCGCCCATAGATAGCATCTTGTCCCCATTCGACGCCATCCATCAACCCCTCTCCCCACTACCAGGAACCATGGTAGGCGGCACCGGACGTGTCACTCGCCACCCCGATTACTATCTAGAGGACGGGAACGTTTCATTTTTGGTGGGTTTGATTCAACGTAGGGTTCATATTGTTTCGCTGATGGTGATATCTTTCTGTGGCGGCTATGGAAAGACGGGGGACGTCTTGTTCAGAGTACACAAGACGTTTTTCCAGAGAGAGTCAGAGGTCTTTCGTGATTTCTTTGAGAGAAATGCAAACGACAGCCCTCTGTCTGGCTCTGATGCTTGCCTATTCACCCTTGATGTTACACCGGAGGAGTTCGCAAAGTTCCTGTGGGTCTGGTATGACAGGGATTATGCATACCGACAACAGACCAAAGAGGACTGGCTTATCATCCTCCGTCTCGCCACATGGTGGAAATTTGACAAGATCAAGGAACTCGCCCTGCAAAGGATCGAATATTTGGAGCTTCCTCCGGCGGAAAGGATATCCACACCTGACAATCGCGGGAGCGACTGCGGGGAACCCATTTCTTCATGTGATGGGTTTTGCAAGAGTCTGAGCGTGCTAACATGTGGGAAGGCTCGTTCCATCCACATGGACACACTAATCAAAATTCTGTAGGCACACAAGGACACTCTCAAGAAGAACTTGGATCTCCAGTCGAGTGGAGGATTGGGAGATCAAGCTCCACACTCGAATTCGGAGTACAGGGCCAGTGTCACGACAATCACCGTCGGGGAACCACAAGTCCTGAACAGGAAGGCACAAACGCCCAGTCAGCAACTGTCTCATCTGGTAGGCGCGGTGCTATATTAAAAGCTATGTCAGCTGATACGACGTGCACAAGTTGGTGAACCAAGTGGTGAAAGGAGAGGACAAGAAGTCCACACAAACGACACAACACGAGGCCGGGAGAGAGAAAGAGGAGAAAGCAAAACAGGGAGCAAAGGGGGGACAGGAACCAACGGAGAAGCATCACAACAGGCTCATGCGTCTGGGTCTTGCCCATCCATCACTGCTTCGCCGACTGGCTACACAGCAAATCGACCCATTGCGACTTTGGCTTGGAAGATGGGATATTTTCTTTGTTCTTTCACTGCGTTGGTGGCGGTCGTCTTTGTTTGTGATCAATGTATTCTGTCCCTTTTTGATCCCGGTAGCACTGGCTTTGGGCGAAGTACTTACTAGTCCTACCTGTATACCTTCCATGATTCAGAGCATGAGCCACTGGCAATGTATCCGTCCGCCGGTGAGACTCGGGGGATACCTGGATCAGTGACGGCTCGTTCGGAAACAGGAAGGGTTGGTGGTTTGTAAACATATCTGACAAGCCTCGCAAAATTATGCATGCTGATAGAATACTGTACCTTGACGGTTAGTCGCGCCCGAGTGAAGGCCAGCGCATCGACCATGTCTGCTTGTTCCGCGAAGGAAAGAAATCCAATCAATGTCAAACTTTCTTTTTGCCTTGCCAATTTGCCAGCAGTTATATGATTTCATTGGTGTACAATATCCTGCGACGTACTTGCCGGAATGTTTTCATTCGCTGATTGCACACTGGTTCACTAATCTGCCAGAATCCGACAATTCACCTGCTCTTCGTTCTACGGCTACAAGATGGGTAAGGAGTGGAAGTGACATGAAAACGAAGGTATGGGACGCTCCTGCGCGAGCCGTGTCTAGGCTACAAAAATGATCGTCCTGTGTTACAGTTGTCCTGTGTGGAATGAACGTGACGTGCAGTGGATAGCAACAAAAAATACAACAATAAAAATAAAACACCCGAGTCAGATGAGTGAAGTGGACGAGAGATGATTAACATGAATGTCGAAAGTTAGCGTACGTGAAAGGGATACGGTCGTGTCGTCAGAATCCAGGTCATCAAAGGCACCCTAGGACGATGAGGTGGAACGGAGGAACATGAGCATGGGGATGGGCTTCTTATGTGGGCCGCGAGGCGATCCATCGTGGTTCTCATATTCGGATAGTCTTGTCCCTCCGCTTGACGTCGATGACGGCGATCCCTGCTGACGGTTGTGCCTTTCTGGGGTTTCCGGTGGTGATGGTGTGGTATGCTTGTTCTTAAGGTGCTTTGATGGGAAACGCATTTGCGTAGGAAGCTTTGCAGCAGGCAACCGACGCACTCGAGACCCCAATACATTTCTGAGAGGAGAAAGTAGTGCACCCATCCGTGGTGGTTCAGGCACCGAGGCAAACGTGCTAGAGGACCAACGGCTGCGCAAACGGTCCATGTCTTCAAACTCAGGGCATTCAAAGGAAGGTGAGATTGGTGAGGTGGGAGTACTTGAAGTGAATGATGACGTAAAGGATAAGTTGGAATCAATGGAAGAACGTGGCGCGTCCGAGTCCGTGCTTGAGCGCGGAAGCACCTCATCACCATACATTTCAGAAAGCGGGGTTTCTGCTATTGCGGGTGGAAGTGGATGGGTACTTGCGGATGGTGTGCATACAAGAGAAAACCGATTTGCGTCGAATAGCTGCTCGTTAACGACAGATACGTGAGAAAGGTCATCGAATTCTTCCTGAGGGAATACGCAATCTTCAATATCCAATGGCACCGCCATTCGAGGAAGGGGACGAGCTTCGCCCAAAGGTGCCGGCAGCGAGTAGTTGGCAAGTGATGGAACGTTACGTTTGCGGCGGACTACGGATGTATGGGCAGTTGTCTGCACCAGAGGGAACATCAAAGGGAAGGAAGACATGGGTGGTGTAATAGGAGGGAGAAGGGGAAGAGGCTTTGAGAGTCTGCTGCGACCCTGAGGTTTTGATTCCGGAACATCAATGTCCATTGACGGAACCTCAAGAACGAGGGTGAGTGAATCTCGACGTGCCGGAGGACAGTGAGAGGGAACGACAGGGGAGAAGGAGATGAAATCTTCGAATTCGCGGGCATAAAAGTCTTGGTCTGCCTCTTCTACGACCGTCGTTACTGCCATGGCTCCGGATTGTGCTTCAGCCAATGGAAGGATAATGTGTGTCTCTTCATCCTTTTCGAGGCAGGCGTGAATGTCCTCGTCATCTTGGCAGATCATGGATCGCGTCTTAGTGATACAAAGGGGACGAATGGAGACACGTTGGGGGCGGATACGGAACATGGGAAGGATAAGATCGCCCTCATCATCGGAGGCCCCAGGGGTAGCAAGCACATCTTCACTAGACGCGCCATCGGTAGTTGAGGACGAGGCCGACAGAGCGGGAGAGCGGGGTTCGTCGCCAAACATGAGCAACGCATCATCAATCGAAAAAGTATAAGCAGAGAGGGTTACGCGAGGGGAATCCAGCTGCCCCTGCTGGGAAGGAAACTGCGCCGGGCGTGCCGTTGTTGGCGAACTGGTGGGAGAGGAATCGATACTGAGTTCACTTTCTGACAACTCAGGGATGATTTGGAGGGGTGGAGGTCTTGTTTTTCGACGGGAGAGGACAGAGGAGGAGCGAGAAGGCAAACTCTCATCAACCGTGATCGCAGGGATGGTATTCTTCTGAGTGCGAGTGCGAGTAGAGCGATTGAGTGAAGCGCGAGGAAAGACTGTAGGGCGAGTGAGCTTTTTCGTAGAAGCTGAGAAGTACCAATACAGCAACGTACGAGAATTCATTTGGGTCTCCCGTTCCGTGTGGACAGGTTCCACACCACCGATCAAGGATAGCTGCGCAAGTAGACTTGGGGCTGTATTAAACTGTGCAGGACAGTTCGCGGTAAGCCAGAGCAGAAGCAAGAAACAAAGTGCAGCGAAACGATATATATCGCTATGTGGCGAAATACAGGCTTGAGCCTGACTTGAACGACAATAGAAAAGCTCTCGGGCCATTGTGTGACCACGCCTGGCCTTTTGTCGTCCAAACGGCCATTGTTCTTGTCCGGTTTTCGTCTAACAACACTTGCCTTTGTTAGACATTCCTTTTGTTCGCGGGCTTGGAAATTTTATTGTTTGTGTCTATTTTGGTAAATTAACTTCCCATTGTCGTCAAGACAAAGCAAAGTACTATTACCACTCACAATTAGTCATTATCGTGTCAGTTCTCTGCCGCTTGTAGAAGCCTATTTAATATTCGCTACGTCGTTCCAAATAATACATATCGGCGCAACTTTACCTGAATCTTATGCCAGAAAGTTTGACTCCCTGGAACGTACGCAGCCTATCTTCTAGTAGTGCACCGTCAAATTAACATGGGCGATCCACCATTTCGCTTGCTTATCCCTTTGTATGCTCTACTCGCCTTTGTTTGTCAATCTGAAGTACGATCGATTTGGATGACGAATCTTCCAGCAGCAACAAATGCAAGCCATCTTATTTCCGCTCCTATAGCGTACGTTGAATGTCGGTCATAGGGCGGTCATGTGTACTCCAACGCTGGTCAACGTTCGTGCGCCTTTGTTCTCTTGACGTTTCTCCCATGTTTCACCGCCCGTGTGCCTGTCAAAGGTTCCGGACCTGGTACCCGAAACATTTTGATCCGAGCCAGGAATCAGATCTACAGCGACATCCAAGGAGAAACACAAGAACACCGCTTTCCCTGGAAGTAGCTTGGGGAGGATGTTAGGGCCGCAGGCACACTATTCGTACGTGTAATCACTGGCGCTTCGGGTAGTCCATCTTCTCATGTCACGACAACAATGTCTGCAATATGACGGGATCGTACCATGCTTGCGCGGATGAGTTCGCCCATTCCGTTTGGTCAAGATCGATTTCAGAGTGTTGGTTAACACTGCTTCCACGTGCTGCAAGTTTGTGATCAGAACGTCACGGACCAAATCGCACACGGAGTTAGTTCGGGCCCGATCCTGCCACATGTACTTCCCCAACCAAAGCTAGTTGATCCTGTGGAGATTCGGTCCGGCTTGGGCGTAATCCCCTGCGATAAGCCAGGAATGCCGAACGGTGAAACCCACAATGCGGTCTGGCTTTCATATCGATTGCCGACATGGTGCACTGCAGCCATGATGAAATGGGAGATTATCGTAATCATGTCGTATAGCTGAATCCACCAGTCCGTGCATGTTGGAGTAATCTACCCGTTCAGTTGAAAACCGCATGGTAAACTGTCAGAAAGAAAGTGAGATAAATATGTACGTGCCCTCATTATAAACCCGTCATAAGCGCTCCGCTGTCAGACTCCACCGCTCCATTGGTATGCTTTCGTCGTGCTCGATCGTCTCGCTACTTCTGATATCCAACATGGTCGTGTAGCTGCGATCGCCATGACGGGACCCTGTCATGCCAAAGGTGCCTTCTGTATCGCGTCCATGACTCTCTTGTGTTTCGTTGGGGCGAAGTGCCCGGACACTCATGATGAATCGAGGTGTGAGAGCGAATGCAGGGACATATTCCAGAGGGAGCAGTACAATTGAACTCCATCCTTCTGTTTGGAAGTTTCCCTCGGCAACAAGTATTGCAGTACGATTAAAGAATACGATGCTGCATAAGCGAGTCGCGATTAGCTTGACTTGGAAATCGGCTGGAAGGTAAAGTAAACGGGACTCAATGAAGACGCACAAGAGGAAGTAAAGAATGCTTTGACCAGCGAATAGGTTCATATAGCGATTGAAATGCCATCTCTTGGTGACTGAATACATTTCGAGGGCCCGCTTCACGAACCGGAATAGTACCAAGACGCAAATGATAGCGCTATTGATAATTTCTGGTATGGCGGAAACCTTGGTCCAAGTGACCGATGCGGATGTTACTCCGCAATATGCGAGATATGATACCTGAGTAACTGCCACTGCATAACACACCAACCCAGTTAACGGAAATTCGAACAAGAGATGACCATCACGCACCTGTAATATGCTTTGGATACATTATACAAGCCAAGAGGGACAAGATGAGTTCGATGGACCATAACATGAGAAGGACCCCGAGGATTACTCTCGAGCGGTTATACATCGCCCAAACGCGGAGGATCATTACCACTTGAATCACTATATCACTGCCGTTTGTGAAACTGAGTAGCATATCAACTCACAGTCTGAAGCACCGATCCAAACAACAAATGCCCATATTGATGCGACGTAGAGAATTTCGCCTTGGAAGTATCTCTGAATAGGATGGATACGAGGGATGTCAGATGATTTGCTCACAACTGTTTAACGAAATCAGCCATTTAGACACCCAAAAAGCCAGATACATACGTCTTACAATATTAGATTGAGTATAATTATTAATTATCTGCAAGAACAATGCAGGAAAACTCACTTTTACAGGACCAGGTAAGAAGGAACTCCACACTTATGATGGGCGAATCAGATTAACGACTTGGATTTACAATCTTGAACGTACATAAGGTATACGTTCTGATAAGTTCCGGATAAAAGTCAGTATCCATGAGTGACCAGAACAAGATTTTACTTACATGAGAATGTACAGGCCACAGTAACGAACCTGTGAGCAAGGTCGATAGATCTGGTGCATACGCTCGGTTATGGTACGCACGAGGAGAAAGAGTGCAGATACTAGAGTCCAGCGTTTGTTCTGTGCTCTCGTTAGAAAAATATCGTTCCGTCAACTGGCCATAATCTGCTGACCCAGATGTAGTCGATCTAAATGAATAACCAGTGAGATTTGGTTCCATCCCGGTACATGTACCAGTGAAATACCTCTGTTGGGAGCGTAAGAACTGAAAACACGGGATGAGTCTAGTAGAAGAAGAACCTCAGGCAATCAGTTCCTCACCATAATCATATGCAATGACAGTGAACAGAGCAACTGCATTCCTCGGTGAGATTGATGAATCCATTTGTAGGCCAACGTACTGGTCAGATAGTCATTCTGTTTCAGACCCTCCAGGGCGGCTAGTGCTGTAGAACTCATGGCCTTGATGTGAAGGCTGAGCACAACAGAAAGTGTGCTCCTGATACAACAAATCGAGAGAAACGCTCGAGGAATGAAAGGAGGGAGAGAGTGCTCGAGGAGGGAAGAACGCACCACACAACTTATCGTCACGGGATGTGACACAGTACTTATGGTTGCGGCATGATGAGACACATCCGATGGAGAAACGTTTTCGCCACATTTACCTGCACAGCGATCCAGATCACGGGAATGGGTTTGCCATCAGCCGGAGCAGACATATCCAGATAGTAAGCTTGAGTTCATTTACAGCAACTGTGCGCCACGTTCTCACATGGCTATGCCACCAATCCTCTGTTGCCAATAGCTCAGAGCGTAGAGTCGACAAGTTGGACGGTACTACTCACACCATTTTGCATAGAACGGCAGGCGAAACTTGAACCGACGTGGGGGAACCGGTCACATGTGGATGCCAACGAGGCTCAGGCGCTTCGCCATCATTTTCGCTGTGGCAGTTCTGATCGGTTTGAAAGGCAGTCTGCAGCAAAATTAGTTTTTCGGTTCGTCCTTCTTGCTATCAAGCCCCGTTCCTCTAATTCCAGTCAGATAGTACGCACACGGTTAATTGTGCTCATGGTCCATTGGTCTCCGGCACAAGGGAAATCCCAAATTGCCGCGCACTGAACTCGCAGCCTCAAAAGCGACTGCAATTCGAGGCTTCGTAAAATACTTGTACGTAGTCATTGGTCAGATTGCTGTCCACATGACGTCCTTTTTGCACCGCCAACCTTTGGCTCATTGTTCAGGGAAGCCCGGGCGGGATTTTGACACAGCGAGTTTACGCCCTTCACCAAAGTTATCGCTAGTGAAACTACTGCCTGGTGATATTTTAGGCTCATTTCTTGGTTCCATAGATCGTAGCCGATGCAGTATGCCTGCGAATGTCCACCCAAAGTTGTTAAGACAGGCTGAGTTTACATAGAGTCGATTGCCTTTTTTTCAGATGCTCTCGCAACATGGACTTGGAAATGTCCTTAGATTCATAGCATACCAAGAATCACTCGCCCACACTTTAAACGCCTTGCTTCTTGAACCCGACAACGTTCCCCGTCTCAGGTTCGATCACGCTCGAGCAAATCGTTTCGAATACATATCTTTGAGGAAATCCTGCGTGCCCAGCACATTCAGCACTTGAGAATCAATAAGACATATCCTGATAGAGTAACGTACCGCATCAAAAGTAGCGGGCACACTCTTACGTTCTAAGAGACGCCGACCGTAAGCAAAGAACTTGGTATACTTCCCGGTCCCCAATGTTTGAAAGAACTCGCTACCCTTCCCGGGCGGGTATTTACCCAGATCATTTGAGGTAGTCAATCTCATCCGAGCAATGAATGGCGCGAAAGCAATGTCTGCAAGCGTGAATTGGTCTCCCACAGCATAGTCCCCACTGTCTGGTAAGATGTTTTGGATCCCTTCAATTGCAGCCAAGAGGTCTTCGTATCCTTCTCCGCCTACGACGAACTTGACATAGGCAGGGACGAATTTGGAGTTGACAACCTCGTAGAAAAACCGGGACTTTGCACGGAGGACCGGATCCTTTGGAAGAAGATTGGCCTCCGGAAAGAGATCGGCGATGAATTCGATGAGGACGAGAGACTCGGCGAGCTTTACAGAGTCAGGGGATGGTTTCTCTGGAGGAACATCCGGGCCACCATACGTGATTGCAGGTACCTATGTCATTTCAGGGCTTGTAAGAAACAACTGCTTGACGAGCGCAGAAATGTGGAGTACCTTGCTTGCTGGGTTCACCTTGGGGGCAAACCAGTCAGGCTTGTTGTGCAGATCAACCTGATATTCTTTGTATTTGACCCCGGCTTCCGTGAGGGCAATCTCAACCTTCCGATTCGATTGGTAAGAACCATACAAAGTGCAACCAACTCAGCAGACATACTCTATGTGCATAGGGGCAGACCTAATGGGACAGTTAGTCAAACGAGAATACTTCGCATCATCAGTCATACCTTTGCGGTGTACAAAGTGATCAAGGACGTCATGCCTGAGGATTGTGGATCGGTAGAAGGAATTCTGGTCCTTTGGGAACAACCTACCTCCTAGTTATACCATTCAGGACTCTGCTGACTGATTGCAGTAGGCAATGCAATAGTGTTTGATAGCTAACATTATGTGAGTATCCTCACGACCAACAATGCCAGTACTGAAACCCCCTGTGCATTGATGGAATCCCAAATAAATTAGTGGAGAACGTATGAAACACCGACTTGGTATTACCGTCTCGTCAAACAGACTGGCCCCCGGTTTGAGGGAAAGGATTTCGACCACAGAGACTTGCAAACAGATAACGCACGGTCTTGCGCGCTAGATAGAGCAACTTACCACTGTGAATCAAATTGTCTTCGGCAAAGACATGACCTTGAATGGGAGGTTGAAACTTGACTCTCACAATTAGTGCGGGGAGAGGCGTCGTCAAGGGGATATGTCTCCGTAAAGTCTCTTGCATTTGGGGGACTCCCACGCTGGGTCTGTGTTTGATTGATGGTAGTATTGAAAACGTGAGTACGAGCACAGTGATAATGAATCTGTCTCGCACACTTGATTTCACTCGTTTCCGTATGCCAGCCATAGCCAATGTGCCAACTGCCATAGAACTCCGTTGATGCGTGTCAGCATGACTCGGTCAGCCTTTCAACCACAATGTGTTTGTTAGAAGGGCTTGTCGTGGCAACAAAAATTGCCTCAATGCCAGCAGCCAGTGTCGCCCTGTCAGTTTAGTACTCAGTGACTAGCCAAAGACTGTTGTCCTTGCCGTTGTGACTCAGTCAAGTACCTTGTTGAACCTGCAGACACCACCAATATATGTTGATGGTGGTAGTTTGGCAGGCAGGACTTCTGCCCAGCTATTAGTATTTATTCGGTCTGATCCGAGTTACTGTGAATGTCGCAACTACGGACGCAATTTCATTCTTATTCTATTCATGTCGCCCTTCACTGCTCAATACTCATTTGACAATTCCCTTACTCTCCCTACACATCTACAGCTATCGGAACCAACCCTGAGATTGTATGGAGTAGTATGGCTAAACGGCAGGGAGTACTGCAGTCAAGTGTTCGACAAGTAAACGGAGAGCTGTTTTGTATGCGAGTTGAGGAAATGACGCGTGGGCTATTTCACACAATTGCCTTTATGTTAGGTGCGTTCAAGCCCGCGCACTATGCAGAGGGGTCGAAATCCGACTAAAAACCCCACAAGAACCTGTTGACACTCAAAGTTCATCATGCATGCTCTTCCTTCAGACGCGCAATCATTTTCGTCCCAGAATGGGGTTCACAATACTACCTCTCGCATGGTGAAAATAGCTTTATATTGCCTTTGGTCAAGGGAGGAGCGCGGGCACGAGGCCCTGCAAGCTGTCAGGATGGGAGCACGAAGTCCAGAAGGTTCGCAATGGAAACAAGTGTGCCCGCAGACATGATGTTCGAGACTACATCGCTCCTCCAGCTTCCATGAAGGGCAGCATTCTGAGATCACAAATGCTTGCGGTGGCATTACGTGCCATGGTGTACAAATGCTGTTCGGACCCCAGTTCGTGATGGGCTTGCGCTAACACGAACCTCGAGTTGTCTATCATACAGGTCGACTGAGTCCCCTCAGCATCAATGATGTGCATACTCGTTTCCAGCAGCCACCCATCACCCAGGCTTGTTTGCACACAGCGTGGTTGATACCAACTCATATCCCAGAACGACTCAGAAGTTGCTTACCCTTTCCGCGATTGAGGTCAGCGATGCTATGTAATTGAAATAAGGCTGATCACCAAAACAGCAAGCCCGGGCACGGGCAGTCAATGTAAACGAGAAGCCAATCGCCCTTCGTAGTCCTCGTTCGCTCCAAATCTCCAACTCGATTCTGACCATACCCGCTGGCTATTGACACCTGCACTCAACCCAATGTCGGGCGGGGGTACAGAGGACACTCTCAAACCTACTGTAGTTGGGGGTCTAGAGAATATTGTTTATGCAAGCGTCGCTCACCATTGACTCACAGGTCGAATTCGAAGATGGGGATCAACGGAATCCTCAGAATTATTCCCTCCTCAAAAAATGGGCAATTACTCTGGTCGCCTGTTACTTTAATGGGATGACAGGCAGCTCACCGGTCCACACGGCATTTTACGACGAGTGCTGACATGTCTAGCCGCGGCCGCGTCGTCTTTTTCTATTAGTACACCATCTTTAGTGCGAGATTTGCATTGCACCGAGTTGCAGGCAGCTCTTGGCCTCGGTCTCTACGCTATTGGGTTTGGGGTTGTTCCCCTTATCAGCTCATCATTTAGCGAGGTTTGCTATTGTCACGTCCTCTCGGTGTATCCCTCATACTCTTTTAGGAAGTCGGTAGAAGACCAGTATACATTTTTTCGGCCGTCACGTTCGCCCTTACCCAGGTTATGGTCGCATTGTGAGGTTTTTTGGATGGCCTTGATTATCCATTTTGTTGACATTCCGACACAGAGCACCGAATTCAAATATAATGATTGCTGGACGAGCTCTTGAAGGAATATTTGGTGCTATAGGTGCCACCTTAGTCGGAGGCACTATTGCGGATATCTGGAAGCCTCGGGAGTGAGCACTCCCCAAATCATGTCCCCTTCCTATTCATTGCATACAGGCGAGGTTTGCCGATGTCATTGTTTGCTTTTACAATGTTGTTTTCACTCGGCCTTGGGTCAGTTATCGGGGGTGTGATTCAATCCGTTCCCTCTCTTGGCTGGCGATGGGTACAATGGGTACACGTCATGTAGGGAAACTCTTGTTAATCAACTCATCAGCGCAACAACATCCTTTTACAGGTTTTCTGCAGTTTTCGTTGTCCTTGTATCACTGATGAGTGAGACACGTTCCTCGATTATCCTGATTAGGATTGCACGGACCAAGCGTAAACTCATCGGAAGCAACATTTATAAGGCTCGAGCAGAGATCGATAAGGAGAGTCTATGGAGTCTTGTCAAGATATCTTGCACTCGTCCGATATGTGTGTCCTTCATACTTTCTTCCAATGTGTAGCATTCATTCCTATCAGATTTCTTACTGACTGAACCAATCGTACAGAGCTTCAGTGTAGATTCCCTTTGACGTCGCATGATCTACATTCCAACTGACATGCGTTTCTATAGATATGGTGTGGTTTCACTTGGGGGGTGGTGTATTGCCTATTAGAGTTTGTAACCTTCCTACCCTTTGGAGATGCGTTAACATGTCAGCTTGTAGAACCATAACACCAATGTTTGAAACGGTTTATGGTCTTGACGTCCAGCAGACCGGATTTGTATATATAACGTCAAGGTAAGTTACGCCCTTCACACCTTCGGGATCAGTATGTGTAACATACGTTATGCAAGCATCGGTGCGATTATCGGATTCTTTGTCAACTTGTATCAAGATAAACTTTACGTGTGAGGGACTCTAGATTTGTTCAAGGCCTGGTTGTTGACGGCGGAATTAGAAGATACTATGCTCGGAAGGAACAAGAAGCACGTCTATACGTTGTATGCGCTGCTGCGCTGGGCCTTCCGGTCGGCATGTTTATCTTTGCCTGGACGACATCGCCGACGATACACTGGATGGCACCTATGGTCGGGCTGACGGTCGGTCAAACGAGCCTTTCCGTGATTCTTTCCGAATGTCTCTCATACTGATCTGAAGGTATTCATGAGCGGAGCCATGGTCATCCTTCAAGTGACAGTCTTATACCTTGCCGACTGGTATGTCCGACTTGACCTCATGATGGCTACTTTTAATCACTCGATGCTATCCAGTTACGATATATACGCATCCTCTGCCCAAGCAGGGCAGAGTTTATTTCGTAAGACATCTATAATTAATTGTTCCGAACGTTTTATTCGCAACGTCTTTCCACAGGAAATCTGATGGCGCTGGCATTCCCGCTCTTTACGCACCAAATGTTTACCTCGCTGACGTATAAATGGGCGCTCACACTCTTTGCCCTTCTTGCCTTGGCGATGGCCCCTACACCCTTTGTACGTCTGACATTCATTTCCCGCCGTCATTTATGATTGGCGGTCGCAACATGGGTTCGTAACTGTTGTCATGATAGGTCTTGTTCTTTTATGGATCCAAGATACGGGCGCGCAGTATCGCCTCTCGAGCTATCCTGGCTGCAAACACACATGCACCTCCTGTGCCCCCGCCGCCGCATCCAGGACTGCCAGACAAGGTTTGACAACGTTGGAAGTAGGCTGTTCCTTGATACCTAGGCTCGTTGTTGTGTCGTTTGTATCATGTTTGCACATGGAAATGCCAACTTAAATTGAAGGCTGGTCCTTGACACATCTGGCAGTTCCTAAACTTTGCTTTCGTCCGTGTGGGGGGCATCCTACCACCGCCGATGTTGCGACGGACCCGGTAAACCACATGCTGTGGGGGAGAGGCATGGGCTGATTATTCTGTTAGCTATGATTCCATCGATCGTCCACATTTACCTCTACCTCTCGGGAATAAAGACGAGAACCTAATCGGATGACAACGAAATCACGTCCTCATCGATACCCATCCGCTCTTGCAGCTTTGCAGAAGGATTGACCGGCGGGCTCACCCTCTTCTTCCCCGATCCCATCCAACCACGCATCGAGTGCTGCCAGTTCGAATCTTCTTCCTCACTGCTCTCGTCACCCATATCCACATGATCCTTGTTGTCAGCCGCGCGCACCGCATACACCTCCACGTCGTCCACATCATCTACAAGCTCATCAATCTCTTCCTCATCCGAAGGCTCGACATATGCGTGCACGCGCTTTTGTTTCACAGACCTCTCCTGCATGAATGGCAGCAGCGACGGGCCCGCCGCCGTCGTGTGTGCATCCTCCTTGGGCTTGATTGGTTGCTTCCGCTTCTTACCCGCAGTCGCGTCCGTCGCAGACGATCTCCGTTGCTTGTGCCGTCTAAAGGAACAGTGGATGCGCGGGCCTTTGCCAGCGAGGATGTCCGCACGTGGAAGCCGGGTGAGGCGGAGCGCCAGTTCGCCCGGTACAACATACACATTCACGGTGTATGCGTTGGAAGAGAATGATTCTCCGAGGTATCGCGAAAGGAGTAAATGCACGATGAGCGTTTCCACGTCCTAACCGAGTGTCAGATGAGATAAAGCGGCGTCCAAGTGGTACGCGTAAGAACGAAAGTGACGTACCTCCTTTGGCAAGACGACTTTTCCACCAGCAATGCCGTCATAGTCCATCTGGACCTTGTCCTTGACCTTCCTTCGCTTACCCGCGGCCTCAAACGAGCCACCCGCTGCGCCCCTTGCCAAGTCGCCCAGACCAGAGATCGTTTGCCGCCCTCCTTCAGCGTGAACGGCTTGGAGGATCTTTAGAATCTGCCATGCCTCAAGGGTGACATCCTTGTGAAACACTGTTTCTGCAGGGCGCATGCAATTGTCACAATGACCGCATTTATCCATCGCACCTGACTCTTCTGTCGTCCACGAGGTTACGGAGAGATCAGAGGAAGCGGAAAAGTATCTGAGATGAGGGTTATGGGCCGTTCAACATGCTGGAGGCGCGTGGGTGACAAGGAAGACATACTTGGCGAAAAGGATCTTGCGGCATTCCTGCATGTCTTGTGCGAAGCGCAGCATGTCGTGTACTACGCGGTGGAAGAGTAATGAGTATGAGAAGGTGGCATCAAGGAGCGTGGTGATACACACACTTGGTCTGACCGTCTGTAGCTGAACACGTTATTGTTGATTGGCGAACGGCGTCTTGGGGTCTGTAATAGAGCACGCAATCCGCATCCCCACCGTCTCTTCCAGCCCTTCCGGATTCTTGGTAGTAACCATCCAGGGATTTCTAATAGATCGTTGTCTATCGACAATACGGGCACTAGAGTTGTTGGAACTGGGTAATAGATACTCACAGAAATCTATATACGGTCCAACTCAGACGATCGTTGGAATGATGGGGATCTCCTTACCGTATGATGCAGCACAAAGCGAACGTTCCCTTTGTCGATCCCCAGTCCAAATGCTGACAACGGATCCGTGTATGCGCTATTTTGGAGACCCAACTTGCTCACCGATTGTCGCACAAACAACCTGAACGGAACCTTCTCTCCATTTTCTGTGAAGATCTTCCTTTTGACCATCGGGTACGTCTGCGTGATACACGCCGGTTCTAATTTGGCCTTTACTTTCTTCTCGTAAAGTGGTCGCGACCGTCTCTGCGTCCTGACATCCATTGGAAAGTACGCTCGTAAGAAGACGAGACAGAGACGTACCTTTCTGGAAAGGCAATAAATGATCCCGCTCTCGTTTCTGTGCTTCTGCAAGATGTACTCGGACATGACCGCGAACATCTGTTTCGTAGATGCAGGTTTAGGAAGCACGGCATAATGTAGATTCTTCCTATACAATGGCGCGGAGAAATAGATTGTTCCTTCTCGTGGGGCGGCTTGACAAAGTAAACGTTGTTGAACGTAGTCGTGACCATTACCCTCTTACCTTTTCCGTCCACTATCGGTTTCATATGGAGGATCTTGAGTATGTCTTGAAGGACCCTCGGTGGACAAGTAGCGGACAAGGCGAGGATGGGAACACGCGGAAAGAATTGCCGGAGAACACCAAGCTTTTTGTAGTCAGGCCTAGCAAGTACTTATAGTTACTGCATTCTTTTACGACTTGGATGGACATGCCTGAAATCATGTCCCAACTGGGAGACGCAATGCGCCTCATCTATAACGATGCGTGCTGGGCAATCTCAGTCGACTCGAAACTTTGTTTTGTCAGTAGAGGAGATACCTAGCTTTCCACCTTCCACTAGCTTTCGCAGGAGTGACATGAAACTCTTGCTCTTTGCAATCTTCTCTGGCTAACAAAGATCAAAGCAAATGCACCTGGCCGAATATAAAACGCATACAGTCACGTAGCACAACTTTATCTCCTTTTGAGCTCGCGAAGAAGCCATCGCGGTTAGTCTTTGTTGAATTTCTGCGGCTCGTGCCTTGGATGTCCCACCAGTTAACATGACCGCATCAACTTACAGAGTCACCGTGAGCTTGGGTATCATCCAACACATATCGTCTTACCTCCAGTATCATGGAGATGCAGAATCTGGTCTGTTATAAGTGAAATAAGGGGTGAAATGACCAAAGTACAACCCGGCATGAGTAAAGCAGGGAGCTGATACGTCAACGACTTCCCGCCCCCTAGAACGACTGAGTTGACCTGGAACGCAGATAAAAAAATAGCTGCGCACCTGTTGGCATCACGCAAACGATATCACGACCATCCATGTTGGCGTTGCAAACCCTAGACCCATTAATGACAAGCGCCGACGAGGGGAAAATGCTACTCACCCTTGCTGGCAGAGCCGAAACTTGGCTATCCCAAACACATCTTTCATCGTTCTCTTGAGCTGAGGATCCCACTCGAATTCTATGGTATAGTTGATCCCGCTCGCTTTTCCCTTTCCCTTTCCCTTTCCGACGACGGTCGAGCCTTTCTCCGATGGCACGTCAAATCCATTCTGGCGGATCAAGTCGTCCATTTCTTGGAGCAAGTTTTGTCGTAGCGCCTGTAGGTTCTCTATTTGTTCATCTATACCCTTGATCTCGAGTTCAAGCGCGGATAAACGGGTGTTCATCTCGTGTTTGCGAAGATGGGGCGGTTGAGATGACTCCCCCGGTGGCTCCGCGATACCCATGTTTTTATAGTACTCGTGTCGCGACATCTCGAGGATGGCTTGCATCTGGCTCTGGATCAGGGTTGGGTGGTTGTGTACGACACGGAGTGTACAAGTGATACTTACCTCCTCAGAAACAGCGTAATCACTGGATTCATAGCCATCTAACATGTATATTGGCCCGGAGATCTGGTCTTGAACTGGTGGTGGTGGTGGTTGTGTGGCTTCACGTGTCTGGACGCGACTTGACATATCTATTTGGGGCTGTTTGAGTCCGCCTTCTAAGAACCTACCACGCAGCTCATCAAGAACCCCAGCCGAGGTAAACACCGTTGGCTCGTGCGACACCAGAAAGTTGGTGTTTGTGCTGATATTTCTCTGCGAACAGGTTTTACTGTCGAAAGGTTGGGACGTGCTTCTTCTAAATCGTTCTCCACGGTTTGAATACCACCACTTGGACACGAATCTGAGTCGTCGGTGTTTCTCGGCGTCAAGTTGTCCGTTGGTCGATCTTGAGAATGCTTGCATCCACAATTCCTCACGCATTTGGCAGATTCCCATCCATTCTCAGCTCGCGTGGCGTCTACAAGCTTGATAAAGCCCGAGTATTTACTGATCCAAGAGTTCCATGCTCCTTCAGACAACGTACATCCATGAAGAATTTCTTTGAACAAGCATGTAAGTCGCCTTTGTTATCCATCGATCGATGTCTCACCGGTCACACGATCCAGTAGGCGCTCTCACACGATGGAAGTGGGAAGCGAAACCACACCGTCCGAACCCGTTACAGGATGAATACCAACCCCTCACAGCGCCCGGCGATGCATCTCCCCAACTAAGACCCGCAGAAGACGGTGAATTCTTGTCTGCCGGCTATGACCCGGTCAAGCAACGACCCATGGTCGTGTTCGACTCACCCACCGCGTTTTTCCAGAGCGTCTCTGCGCGGTTTGCCAGTCTGTGGACACCATCGTTCATGTACGCGCTTCTCGGGGGTCAGCTGCTCAGTCTTTCTGTGACGTGTTCGTCGGTGACGACGACCATGCTGGTCGAGCGGAATTGGATATTGCCCAGTACGCAGATATTTTTTCCGTAAGTAGCGCGTTGTCTGTGATAACCCGCGCCATTTTATTGTGCATCATAGCTATTGCTCCGCAGCTATTGTGTATACGTTTTATACCATCTACAGGTGTAAGTACGGTCTTTTGATCCACGGCTTGTTGGCTCATCACCGCAGACGGATTTATTGGTTGGATAAGAGTCATTATGCGAGATGGATGGAAGTGTAAGTCATCTAACATCATTTTGTCGCTCTTGTTCAACCTTTTGGTTCTAGACTTTCTCTTGTCATTCGGTGATTTAGAAGGCAGCTTTCTGGCAGTAAAGGTAAGCAACATGATTTCATCTCGAGACTTGATCCTATCGAAAAAAAAGGCGTATGCATACACCGACCTTTTGTCATGCATGCTACTAGACGCGTAAGGTTCCTGTGCACGGCTCCGTCTCACTGTTAATTCTCCCATAGATGGGCCATTCCGGTGTGCTTGTTTGTCAGCCGGAAGTACATGGGCACAAGTTACCACTGGACCCAAGTATTGGTAGGTCTCGGTCTTGTTCTCAGATCAAGTATTGTGTCGATGACTTGCAGGGTGTTGCGGTCTGCGTCGGTGGTCTCGCACTCCTCGTCGTGTCCGATCTCGTCACAGGCAAAGATGGTCATGCCAAGAACCGTGCGATGGGAGATGGTCTGATGGTCGTGGCTGCCACGATCTTTGGCATTTGTGAGTACTCGAATGGATTTGTTGTATGGGACAACTCATTCTTGGTACAGCCAATGCGACAGAGGAATTTTTTGTGAGACATTCTCCGCTCTACGAGGTACGTCATTTTACGTCTTTCCACCACTCTGTATAAAATGGAACGCAGGTCGTTGGACAACTTGGCATGTGGGGTGCGCTCGTGAGCGGTGTCCAAGCATTTCTCTTGGAACGAGACTCGATATCGCTTGCCCCGTGGGACGGTGAAACAAGTGGGTAGACTCTAACATGCGTTTGCATCCCATTGACACGGTGATAGTCGGACTTTTGGTACTATACACACTATGTGAGCGCTTGTTTGCGCGCGATGAACAAGACCCTGACGGAGCAACAGCGTTATTCATGTTCATGTCACTCGCACCGCTGCTCTTTCGCACCGCCTCCTCCTCGTATCTCAACATGTCCCTGCTCACGAGCGACTTTTACGGGCTGATTTTCGGTCCGTTGTCTCTTTTCCATCGGCGTGTCGGTATTGATCCACAACGACAGGTCTCTTTCTCTTCGTGCGTCTTGTTCCGATGCGCGCGCACACGTCTCACGTCCATACAGCACTACAGCCCCTACTGGCTCTACTTTCCGGCGTTTGGCGTGGTCATAGCGGGTCTCGTCATCTATTTCTGGCATGCGACACGTACGTGGTTGCGACTGGCGGTTGCACATGGGCTGACAATCTGGTAGCGGAAGAACAGGGTGAGTCAGACGTGCGGATACCGTCGTACGTGTCGCGTGGGGTAGAGACTTGACCGACGACGATGCCCCTGTTCATGTCCATACTAGCGCGTCAGTGACGTTTAATCTTGTTGGACAGCTAAAGTACCTTGCCGGTAAACGTCAGACCTGGCTGTGGCGGTCATGTCGGGCCCGCCTTGTCGCACTGACCATGCGCATCGTGTCAGACGGTGCACATGGTACCCCGGACGCTTTCATATTCATCGGCCGTTGATTGTTGCACATGACAACTTGTACATATTAACCGACGTGGCGACGCGGTTCGTGGGCTCCGTTTGGCCTGGTCCTTTGAAGACGCGTTTGATCGGATGATCTCACTCGACAACAAGAAGATAGTATACCTATACATACAAAACAAATCTTTTCTTCTCCCATCGTTCCATTTCGAACCAAAAAAAGAGAGAGAGAGAGAGGTCCGCCATCTCGTACATAAAAAAAAAAAAAAAAAAAAAAAGGAAAGACGAGGAGGTGATTAGCATAAGTCAAGACGAATGGCACATTTTCACGGGGCATAAGTGGTATCGCAAAAAGAAAAAAAAAAAAAAAAAGAATAAGGAAAAGAAACGAAGACCGGTCACATCTCCATACCGTGTGTCTTGCGACCGATCCGACGTCCCCGTGCCTCGTCCCCCGACGACACACTCGCGTCTTCCATCTCCATATCCTCACCACGCATCCCCGTCGAGTCTGCGAGTGAGGACGGCTTGGAAGAGCCCGAGAGACACGAGGACATGGAGAGGACTGCCAGGGAGGGCGACGAGGACGAGGACGCGTCGCCCCGCAACATCGCGAGCTCCCTCTCCAACGCACGGTTCCGCTCCTCGAGTTCCCTCCCCCTCGACGCCTGCACTGCCACGAGTTGTTGGAGGTACCGTATATACTCGACCGACTGTGCCCACGTCAGATCCGATAGACAACCAAGGACGGAAAACGGACCTTGCGGAGGATCATGCCCTTGTTGGCCTTGATCGTCGATGGTTCGCCATGGAGGTGTGTGATGCCGGGTGATGTGGGCGAGATTTGGAGGGGCTCGCCGTCCTCGCTCGGATCCTTTTTCACCATGGATTCTTCTGGTAGATCCGGTAAGCCGTCCTCGGCCGGCAAGACATGCATCCCTGTACCCACGGTCAGAGAGACACCGATGGCAAGGATGAGACGACGCACCGTTCTCGCCCGTGATCCCGAGCGAATGGACGTCATCCGGTGCAAGCGGGCGATCGCATTCAAAAAGAGCACCGGGGATGAGTGCAGCGAGTTCGCCGATGCGTTCGTTGATGTTGTCTCTCCGCCGACGTTCGACGGCATTGTGCGATTCGCGGCGTCGTCGGCGTTTTTCGGAGAGATGAGACTCCGGATCAAGTGATTTGGTTGCGGATGCGGACGAAGGCGCGGATGAAGCTGGTTTGTGGATACTGCCGACGTGGGATGGGAGGGAGGATGCGAGTTGTTGGGTGATGCACATGCCGCCGAGTGCCTCGACGTCGGTGGGAGATATACCCAAGTTGGGTGTGCCGGTGCGGTTTATCTGTTGGTAGGCGTAGTAGGGGGACGAGGGTGTCTGTGCGGGGTAGGGAAACTGCTGGTGTATGCCGAGGGAGTGGGAGAGAGAATCGGGGGTAGGGAGATTGTAGTCTGGGGGTGCGCTTGTTCCGTTTTGAACAAAGAAGCTGCCAATGGGGTTTCCGCGGCCTGGGATGAGGATGGCGTGGGGATGGGGACGGGGTGGTGGGCTGGTGCTAGATACGTGCGAGGAGATAGAGTTGGCACGACGGTCGCGACGGGCGGATCTCGTCGGGCCCAGGGAGGGTGCGCGGGACCTTGAGCGGGCGCGTTGTGGTGGTGCATCCTGCTGGTGGTCGTAGCGGATGGGGTTGAAGTGGGCATACTGCGCGATGTCAAAGATGTGCTGCCTGTAGGGCTCTCCGTTGGGCGAGTTGGACTGTGTAGATCGTTCGTGGGACGGAACGTGTGGTGTGTCGATGAGGTTTGCAAGCTCGTCGGCGTAGTCGATCTGGTGCTGCTGCACTGGGTGAGCAAACTTGCGGTACGCGTCCTGGACAAAGGGCATGAAGAGGTGGTCGTCGCGGTCGTCGTCGGGGGCCGACTTTGGGGACGAGGTGGTCTGTGCGGGGGACGGCAGCTGAAAGCCATCCTGTCGGACGAGCGGGGGGTAAGCCATCGGGGAGAGGGAGAGACGGGTGCGCGACCAAATATTAGTCGGAGGTGTCGGTCCGGGTATGGGAACCCAGGGGTGTTTGTATTTATTTGTTTCTCCACCTTCCGGGCCCGACAATTCGAATTCGACAACGCACTGTCCATTTGTCCGGGCCGCGGATCCCACGCCATCGCCACTTTTGCCGTCGTTTGGATCGACACGGTCGGACAGCCCGAGGAGAGATCTCGGCGTGGCCCGCCCCATCGCCGTTCCGCGGGCCCAGAACCGGAATGGAAGACGGACAAACCGGGCAGCTGACGTCATCATAGCATCGACGAACTTGTTACTCAATTCGGACAGCCGTGAAACGGGTGGAGATAGAAACAGCGCGGTGGGAGTCCAAACCTCGAAAGGATACATACACCCGGGTCTGGTCTATTTGCCACATCTCCACCTTGTCCCCAAGGAAGAGGTTTATGAACGTGCGCCGCTTCTTTGGCGATCGCAACGTGCACCCACCCGACCTATCACCCTCTTCTTCTTCATCCTCGCGCTCAGTTGTGGGAACACACGGCGCTTGACGTCAGAACTTGGGCATTGGGCATCGAAATGCCAACGTCATACAGAACGTGTATGGCAGGTGGCACGCGGCACAGACAACCCAGGGAATGGATGCGTCAATGGCCCACTGCGATGGAACAGATCCGTGCCGTCCTGTTCTGGAACGTCATCAGAAACAACCGCGCCATGACGCGTACACGTAAAACAGTGGGCAACAAGGTACATCTCCGCGCAGAGAACTGCCAAGATCAGCGTTGCGGTGTGGGGGAATACCTGGGGACAGTCAACATATCCGACGCCATGGAACCTCGCTTTGCCATCTTGGTCAACAGAGTTGGATCGATGGCGTGTCCTTGCCAATCGTGGTGTCTCCCAAGGTTTGATCGATCTCGCTCCCCATTGGCTGATGGCGTACAGTACCGTGGGAGCACCAGGGAGGATGAACATGCTTTCGTAACAAAAAAGAGGCGCGAAACGTCTCGAGAGATAAGGATAAAGTATGGGTTGATGGCGTGATAACGTGAATCTGATAGACATGACGACGAGGACGATGGAGACGATGACAAGGTCGGTATCGCCAGGGGTGGTGTGAGTCGGGTTTCCCTTTTACGCGCAGCGCAAGGGGCTCTCTATATCTGGGTGTTCTCTCCCAGCAGGCCATCACTGCCCATCCACTGCTGAGTTTGTTACGCACACGGATCAACGAGTCAATATGTGGCGTCCGACAGAGCCTGTCGGTAGTCTAAGCCTTGCCCGCGGACGCGCCTGACCTGAAACCGACGGACGGACCCCGGATACTGTGCGGTTGTCATTTCCCGATGTGGACGGGACGTTGTTGACGACGATGACAAGGTCGAGAGCGCCGTCTGGGGCGGGCGTTTGAGCCACGTTTCCGCGAGGGTCGTCATCTCGACTGCATGCGACTGTTTTGTAGACGTCGTCATGGAGGGGAGAGGACATTGAAAAAAAAAAGCGAGGGAGACTAGGAGGAAGGAGAAGAAGAAGAAAAGACAAACATGACCCTCTGAACGGTCGCCTTTATCAGTACTCCATTCATCGCCTCGTGTCGCTCTCATCTCGTCAACCGTGTTCACCTGACGTTGGAGGTCACGCCAAATCGGTCACCTGTTCCACTCGTTCTTGTTATGGTTTCCTGACGATAACCGCCCAGTCATCCACCCTCTCAGACCAGCGATTATATCGTCCTTGGCTGCGCTGGAATACCCAAAGTATCCCAAACAAGTCCCATGTGTCGTTGATTGAAACAATTTGATCTGGTGATGCAACGCATCTGATTGCGAATCCGAGAGATGGGTAGAGGCATCCACCATCAGCGCTCCCAAGGCTGGGAAAGTCGTTCAGGGTCGCACAAGGTGATACGAACCTTTGGTCAGTGTTGGGCTGTCGTGGCATGTGTTGACTACCCCAGACATGCAGAATGACTTGTCGTGTCTGTCACCAAGGGATATGAACATGCTTGGTCCGAGACGAAGATATCGGGAGCACTCACCATGCCACGTCAACGCTCAGTGTATCGAGATCAAGACACACATATCTCGGCTCCCACTGGGCACGCCAGTCCAAGTGTTGATAGTGGAGCAAGAACACACACTCGTTGATGCCCAGATTGATGCGTGCATGACGGGACTTAGTCTCTCGGTTCCGTGTCTACGAATCAGAGGCGAAAACCCAGTTCGTAGTCGTGAGAGACGTGGTAGCGTTCGTTTTGGGTCAGCGAAGGAGTAGTTTCAAGTTTCTAGGTCTGGTTACAACTGACGACTCCCAATCCTCGTCGTACTCGGGCTCGGTACCTCAAGTGCTAATTCTCTGACGGGCTAGGAAAGGCAAGTCTGAATGTGTTCTAATTGGAAGTACTTTGCTCAATCCAAACCAATGCTCAAGCTCATGATCAAACTCGCATCACTTTCAATGTGATCTCATCTGCAAACATAATCGTAGTACCGGTTCGGACACGTTCATCAACCAGCATCTCCTTATCGACGCACTAGTTTCTAATCCTCACAATGCAGTCCTCAGTGTCCGAATGTGCCTCGACTTGGCTGGCGCTCTTCGCGGTACCTCTTAGAGAGCGGTCTAGAGGGAGGAATGTGAGCGTGAGCCATGATCCGGTCTAGTTCGAACCGACATCCGGCTTTGACCACCACTGTCTACCTTCTCGTACACCACTGGTTCGGTACCTTGGTTACACACATCAAGGCTCTGCCTCACCATACACATGTTCGAGAAAACTCCCCTCGGCACAACTCTCAACCTAGTCTAGGCCACGATGAGCGCTGGACACACACACCGATTCCTTATCGAGTATCTCACCTTTGTGGCTATCATGTTTGCATCATCTGTGTCGAGCCCACACCTCTGCACTCCTAAATTCGAGACTAATAAGCGCAATCAACCCCGAGCACGCGAGCTGCGAATGCAACGTTTGTATGCCCCGTGTATTTCGGTCGCAGCATGCTATATTTATTTTCCGATGCGTCCGGTTGATGAATTCCCACTGGCCCCATTTTTCTCTTCTTCTCCCAAGGGTACGCCGCCGTGCGACCGATGCTGTTCATGTTATTCGCGACCATCACCATAAAGTGAGGACGATAGAGTTGCGATCATTTCACATGGCCCACGCGCGTGGCAAAAACAGGGGCTTGTACACCGACTCTTGTCCCGAATCGGGAGCGCACATTGGTCTGATATCCGATTTCTGGACATTGGCCCGTGCACAGACTAGAGTCCGGTGTCCAAGCCTTGATTCTCACACTTGATGGACGTCGAATGCCAGCATGCATATCCGAGGCGTGTCAAGCGGAGATGAGGGCGTATCTCAACGTACATGCTGAAATGATGCAGTGCACCTGAACATGGGCGTCATCAAGCGTGCTACTGCTGCTCAAATCGCCAATCTAAACGAGGTTAGCCACGGCAGGCCGTGGGGATACGCACTGGTGCGACGTTTCGAAACACGATTGGACGCGATGTTCGGGGAGTCGGTGGTCTAGATAGTAGCAGACATTCTGTCTATACTTTTCTGAACGCTATTCTCAAGTCCCCGGCATAGCATGTGCATACCGTAATGGATTGATGTCGCTGATTGTGCCCCAAGAATGGATCATACATTTTGCTTTATGGCTACGCTCATATGGGAAATGGGTTACCATGGACTTAGTCATTCAGCAGTGCTCGAGGCATCAGAAGAGATACGGTGAATATGCAACCATGGGTTTTGATCTGTGCTCGAGAGCCGCAAAGGTTCAAGTGATGACGTAAGGCTGTGCGGAGGTAACTCAATTGAATCCGAAATTCCTTTGACCGGGGATTCTATTCGTTTTTTTTCATATGGAATGACCATGGATAACCCCAAACTGACACTCGGAATGTAAAAGTCTGGACCGGACAAAGAGCTCTCTGGGACGCGACACGGACTCAGAGTCTGCATCAGTCTTCCTACTAGACAGGTCACCGGTCGCACATTCTCCTGCTCACTCATGCGTAAAGCTACATCGCTTCCAGCGCGCCATCACCCGGCTTCCAAAGTCAATTCGAAATCTCGTTCTCCTACCTGCTCCCACGTTCTGTTTTGAGTTTGATGTGCACTGCGCTCGCAAGGGAGGGCTCCCGGTCTTGGTCGGAGGTGTGTGCAGTGCCTTGGTGTGATGGCCCTTTTGTTCATTGATCGGTTCTTCTCTCCTTCCTTTTTCAGACGGTTATTCATTATCTGATGCGACCTCTGAGGTGAAGATTTGTACATTGGTGTGGTCCATCGCTCATCATTCGTGCAGTGCCCGCAGCGATTCACCATCAAAAAAACATGTCTCGTGGAAACGCTGCAGTACACCCCACGCATGGGAAAGCGTGTGCACCAGACTATAAAGCGTGGACTTGTGTTCATCGTTCCTCAGCAAAACATTTTCACTCACTCACACACTATAGAGATGGCCATTGAAGTCGCGGTATGTGCCCAACGCGCCTCTCTTGGAACATGGTCTCATCGGATACCAACAGACCCCCAAATCAACTCAGATCCTTGTTATCGGAGGTGGCCCAGCAGGTAGTTACGCTGCTGCAGCCCTTGCTCGTGAGGGTTTCCAAGTCACCCTTCTCGAGGCCTCCAAGTTCCCTAGGTAAGAATTTGTGTGTTTTACTATCCTTTGCAGCGCTAAATTGCGCTCAAGGTACCACATCGGAGAGAGTTTACTTCCATCGGTCCGCCCATTCTTGCGCTTCATCGATGCAGAGGAATTGGTCAAGGCCGCCGGGTTCGCCCTCAAGGTCAGTCGATGATGCCGTGTCCTGCCATGGAATGTGCTAATGATAATCGTTGCAGCCCGGTGCAGCTGTCAAGCTGAACCAATACAAACGCGAGGGTTGTGAGTACATCTGGTTGAATGTCATATCGAATAAATGTTGATCAAAGCTTACAGACACCGACTTTGTCGCTCTCGACCCTAACAACGGTGCATGGAACGTCGTACGTAGATCACCGGTGCTTCGGACTTGCTTCAGATACTCATTTCCCCGCAGGTCCGTTCCGAGTTCGATGAAATTCTCCTCCGCCATGCAGCCTCTTGCGGTGTCCGTGTAGTGGAAGAAACCCGGGTTACCGAGATTCACTTTAGCAGCACCGACGCGGACCGCCCAATCGCGGCATCATGGAAGAGGAGCGGCGAAGTCGGCCGTATAGATTTTGAATACTTGGTCGACGCATCCGGCAGGAACGGCATCATGTCGACTCGTTACCTCAACAACCGAAGATTCAACAAAAGCCTCAACAATGTCGCCTGCTGGGGTTACTGGGAGAACACCAAGAAATACATGCCCGGAACGACGCGCGAAAATGCCGTGGTCATCGAGGCCCTTAAAGGTGATGTTCAGCGTCGATGAGTACATCTTTGCTTGCTAATGGTTGGTACAGATGAGTCTGGATGGAGCTGGTTCATTCCCCTCCACGATGGATCGACTTCTGTCGGTATTGTTTTGGACCAAGATATCAGCATCAACAAGAAGCGTGCCGGAAAAGAGGCCGCCGGTGAACGCGGCTACAGCCTTCAAGACCACTACCTTGAAGAGCTCGACCGGTCACCAGTTGTCTTGGAGCTCATCGGCGAAGGCAAGCTCCGCAACAGGAACAAGCCAGAGGGCGTCAAGGCGGCAAGCGACTTCAGTTACTCCGCACCAGCCTATGCAGGACCGAACTACCGCATTGCTGGAGATGCCGGAGGTGCGTGGATCCTACAGTGAACAATCTACTCGATCATGCTCAACCTTGAATAGCATTCATTGACCCCTTCTTCTCTTCTGGTGTCCACTTGGCCTTCACCGGTGCCCTCTCTGCGGCTATCACGATTGCTGCATCCATCCGTAAAACTGCTACGGAGGAAGAGGCACAGCGTTGGCATACGTCCAAGGTTGGCGTGTCATATACCCGGTAAGTCACTCCCGCGAGTGGCAACTACGGGTGTTCTTAAATATATTCTCTAGCTTCCTCTTTGTCGTGTTGGGGACATACAAGCAAATTCGCAACCAGAGCGCTCCGGTGATGAGCGATGTGAACGAGGACAACTTTGACCGTGCATTCGATCTTCTCCGACCTGGTATGCAAATACTTGTAGCTCGCGTAGCCGCTCCCTGATGTGTCAATGTCTCCCCCAGTCATTCAGGGTACCGCAGATGTCGGAAAGTCGCTCAGCGAGGACGAACTCCAGGTAAGCATACTTTTCTGCATGTGCCGCAGTGCAAGCGCTGAACAATCGACAGAAAACTATGGACTTTTGCGGTCAACTGTTCGTCCCGGCCAACCCCGAGATGGACACAGCTGTTCGTGCTAGGTAGGTCCTATAACTTTATATATCGCGCGACGCGCTCAGTCATGCTTCTCAGAGTGAACCCAGAACTCCTTGCCCCCTCAGCTCCCATCCTTCTTGATACCGACGTGAACAAACTCGTCTCAGAAGACGACCAGGAGGCGAGGTTTGTGATCAACAAACTGAACGCCAGCAAGCCGATCCGTGGGATGTACAGCGCAACGGAACAATTTACCCACGAAAAGCACCACGGTTTCAAGGCCGTCTTGGAAACTGGCAAACTTGGGCTCACGTTGGGCGATACCGATTAGACGCACTATACTTTGAATCGCTATGCAAATATAGAAGAGTCGGCCACAATGGTTCCTCCATCATGTTGTACATAAAATACAATCGCATCTATGCATTCTGACTTACTTGGTGTGATGCCAGGCGATGGTTTCAAGAGGACTATCGCACGGGTGGACTAGATGACGGCGTTCTTCAGCCCGTGTGTTTCAGCAAGTGCAAGAGGTAAAACACTTGCATCGTCCATTGTACTCTAGCCCCGCACTGGCCTCCGAAAGGTACCGTAATGGTTCTTATCGGGCCCTGGGCCTCTGACCCCACCGCCGGAGGCAGTAGATACAGTTTTGGGGATTAGATATCGCTCAATCGGCCAGTCGTTGGGCACATTGGTTTTCGCGACCATTTTTCCGATATCAATGTGTTTCACAGGGTTCAGCCTGTTCCGAGTAACATGGTTGTCCACTGAAATGCTTCCGTGGAACCTTGTGCTTACCCTTGTTTCATGTATGACATGAGCTTGTTATTCATTGACTGGAGTCTCTAGGACTGAGGACGGTGTTGGGGACCAAAGAGACCTATAATACGTAATATACCACATTTAGCATCTGTTCAAGAATGTAACGCGACCTCAAACCACACCTATCCAATCAGCAGCACTCTGCGGCATCTTTTCACTTGCTCACCTCAACACTGAAATTCTAAATCCTGTTACTTCCGGACCCACGTTGTGGCGTTGCCAATCACGGGTACAGCCGCCGAACCTATTGAGACTGGCGGACCAGACCGGACCTGAGGAAAGCGCCACGTCACCTGAAACATTGGCCAGACAGCGTTGACAACCCCAGTAGCACCCCACACGTCACCGCTCCGGTGTACTCGGTCTCGCCGGCGTTTCTGTTATGAGCATTGGCGGGGAAAGTCGGGGTGGAAGCTGCTGCGGGCGTGGGGCAGATGCGCGCCACTGTCGAGGGGGTCAAGGTGACACCACGCTGCCTTCCACTGGTCGTGGTGTCACGTGAGTCACGCAAGCCAAGAGCAACATCCAAGCACTGATAGGGTTGGTCGTGGATAAGTTAGACAACGAGATTGATGAATCAAATACGTGTTGAATACTTAGAGCAGAGGTCAATGCAAATTGTGATGTTATGAAAAAGGTACTAGGAGGGCGTGGAAAAGGAAGTGTTACATGGTAGGGAGTCTAAACTGAGCCTGTTGTACACCACGCAGGTCCCGTTCCGAACAGCCGAGGGAAACCACTGCTGGTCTAGAGTTGACCCAGCTAGGAAAGCTTCAGGGCTCGGGACCGGTCGGTATGTGTCAACGGATGTGACAATCCAACGTGACTTTTCTATGATCTCGCTCATTCCGCAGTGGGAAACATTCGAGTCCCACCGTAAGACCATCCAACGGAATTCTCAAGATTTATGGGACAGGTGATGTAAACGCGACATAGGTCTCGCTGATCTGAAGCTAACTAGCCAGTTGTGTAGCATTAATTAAAAATAACCGCTTCACATTCGACATGATCCGCTGCACTCCACACCGCTGTCGGACCGAACGAGCGAGAGATGTACAACTTTGCCATCTAGAGTGATGTTTTCTTCTGCTTTTGATGCATCCGGAACGTGCGATCACTTGACGACCCGCACGCCGTCTCTCACGGCTGATCTTGTGTCCAGAGTGTCCTTTGAAGTCGGAAGCAGATGTTTGGGTTATTTATAGTAGGGGCCTTGAAGCTATAAGTATGCTGCCCTGCTCTCCCAGAAGGTCCCAACACCCACAGTAACATCACTCAACGTCTCGAACATGCGCCCCTACTACTATGATGATATCCCTGGTAGTATTCGCCTCCCCCATGACTCTGGCATACCCGTCGATACCAAGGTCGTCACTGGGCTCGGCCTCCACCACACCTATGTCGCTGTGCCAGACTCTATCCCAGAAGAGGGTTGGCCTGAGATTAATGACATCGCTAAAGAGCGCGAGTACGTCCTGAGGGATTGGCTCACAGTCACGAAAGAATGCCTCGGCGACAAGTACGAGGCGAAGCTCGATGCCTTCTACAGCGAGTAAGCGTTCACCTTGTCTGTGCTCGAATACTAATTGATATTGTGTTATGCAGACATATGCACGAAGAAGAGGAGATCAGGTACGTTGTTCAAGGCGGCGGCTACTTTGATGTTCGCGGTGAGTATGTTGCGTGTGCACCCTGCTGTTCTTACCTGGTATGCCAGAGCATCCCACGGACAGGTGGATTCGATGCAAACTCGATCCAGGGGACCTGATGGTTGTTCCTCCTGGGATCTACCATCGCTTTATTCTTGACGACAGGAACATGCTCAAGGCATTGATGCTGTTCAAGGTAAGATTTCGTTCGCTGGATATAGTCGCACCTCGTGCTCACCTGCCATTTGCAGGAACCGCCCAGGTGGTCGTATCACCACAGGGGCGATGCTTCTGAAGTGAACTCGTACAGGCTGGATTACCTGAAGAGCATCGAGGTCCACTAAATTTGCGTTGTGATCTGTACAAACGATATTCTCGAGGATGAGTCAACCATTGGCACTGCTTGACAGGATCTTGTACAAATAGCACTTGAAGCGTGTAAACGACAAATATCATCGTGTTTGTAGTTACTGAAGGACATTCATTCAATCGATCCGACTCGTCCGTGTTCTGAACCTAGGTGCTGGGTATTTCCACCGAAAGAACTTCCAGCAATATTGACAGACCAACCATGTCCGTATATCCAATGGTCCAGCCTAACCTCTTGCTTGGATCGAACATGGACAATATTTCTAAATTCTTGGTGCAGTCGCACTCTCCAAATCTATTCCGATCTTACATTGCCATCGTGATCTACTTAAGAGTCCTAAACATCACACTATGCACGGGTGTTTGCTGTCCAATTGGTAACATCATATTTGATATCGATCCTCCTAGGGTCCTACAACCATTGCCGAAACACACTTCATTGTATCCACAGGCTCAATCTTACACGCTCGACACACGCCTTTCAGACACCAGGACACGGCATTCAGTTCGGGTCACAGTCCCTGAACCTGAACCACTGTTTGCGATTATCAGGCTCGAACTCCCGGAGCTTTATCTGTTTTTTATCAGCTCAAACTGCCTCTATGCTTTGGAGAAAACGGACGTACCGCCTCGTATTTGGTTGGGTCTCCCGCGGTCCATACCCCCTTGCCGTCACCAGTTGTGATACTAGACACAGCACGCGCAGCTGGAATGTAAGCCAGCCAACATCCCCATGTATGAGACTCACACGTAGATTTTCTCGTCTGGATTGACGGGGATAAGCTTCCAGATCCGGCTCAACCCGACCTCGTTGGTCGCATAGACCTCGCCGTTGAAGTCTGTGGTATACGGGATCGTATAAACACCCAACTCCGTGGAACCACCCTCGGGCTGAATCGGTGGTCTGGCTGTCCACTACCAATGGCGTCCGTCATGTGGCATCTTCGATTAGAAATAGGAAGAATAATACCGTGAGGCGATCAGCGTTGAGCTGAACTTCGAGGCCGGGGGGATGTTCTGACTCCAAGTTTTTCAGGGAACGTAAGAAGATGCTGACGATAGGTTCTCCATCTGGAACGGAGAACAGCTCATAAGAAGCCTGATTAGACATCGGGATTCAAAGGATGAGGGAATGCTGGGCGAACGGGAGGTCCTTGGCTGACTTTATGTTCACCCAAAGCTCCGACATGGGTGATTCCGAATCATGAATGGAACGAATCAATTGTTCCACGTAGGGTCCAATTGCTCTAAACTCAGCCCCATTTGGAACACACGTTGCAGCCCTAGAACTCTATCAAAACATGTGTTGCTAACGTTGTCTCTGGCCCTAGGTATTGGTCATCTCAATGAGGTTCAACGTTTAACGGCAAACAAGTTGCGAAAGTCGCAATAACGCGCACACTCACCTGGACTCAGATCACGATTGCAGGGATAAACACTGTATAACGGAATGGAGCAGTGAGTAACATGATAGTCCGAAATAAGAGAAAGTATCCAGGCTCCGACTCAGCGTTCGGAATGCCCCTCAGTTGATCGTCCACCACCAATAGTAAAATGAGATTTGGTTACATATTTGAGCACTGCTACATGCTGTGGCGCACTGCCACTGACGGTGATGGGCATGAGGGTGGCAGGGGTCTCGGCGTGGTGGCCGAAGTTGTGGTTGTCGCTGGCAATAGCTATTCACACCAGTGGCAACACCGAAAAAGTTAGCTGCTCTTGTTGATTACTTAAAGATAAACTTATTCCGCTTCCGTTTACGGGTATCTCGTTAAACCATATCCTTTTTTCGCATTTTAAACAATAGAT
>JBBPUD010000226.1:0-36674 GCA_038094475.1 Phylloporus aff. rhodophaeus | reverse complement strand
TTGCTGCTGCCCTTGTTGCCTACTGTTCCGCCGACGGCACCGCCGACGACTGCACCCACAATGACGAGCGCGAGCACGGCGAGGGTGATGATCCCATTGCGGGTGCGCCAAAAGGAGGGTTTGGGTGAGGGTGGGAGTGGTGTGGGGGAGTGCACCTTTTCGCGCGAGGCGTTCTCGGCGATGGCGGGGGTGAGCGGGACGGCGATGGGGACTGACCCGGGTGGGGGTACGTGGGGGGTTGGGCTGCGCATGGAAGGGGTGCGCCTGGGTGGCTCGTCGAGCAGGTCGACATTGTATCCCTCCTGTGGGCAACAGATCAGTATTTTAAAAAAAGAAAAAAGGATGGGGTTAGCATGTTACCTGACGTTGTGCCCGGGTCGCTTTGGGTGCTTCCCCGAGCAAGTTCTGGTCGTAGGAGGACATGGTCGCCGAACAGAAAGACAAGCGCCCGCTCCACGTCGTCCAGGGCACATCGTTGTCTCTCGTCTAACGCGTGTCAAAACTTCCCACGGCTGCTTTTCTCCACATCCACGCGTCCTCGAGGATGCCTTCATTTCTGAACAAGGTCTTTGGCTACAAGAAACAGGACGACAAGGATGTGCCCCGTCAGACCACAGACGGTACAGAGCCAGTCACCCTCCTCGACGGGAAATACGAGGCGATCCCACCCATGTTATCCCCCGCAGAGGCCACCTTTGCAGAGGCACAACAGGCTACAGCGGACCGCGATATCGGTTTCTCCCTCTTCAAGTACAAGGCCCGGGGATTTCCCCGTACATCTGCGCAAAAGAGCACCGTCGCAGTACCTCATTTGACCCTTCGCCTCCCCGGTCCAAAGGAAAACTCGGATGCGCGTGCGCTCGGTACCGTGTTCGATGCAGACCCAGTCGCGCAGCTCCTCGACGACGCGGTCATCGCCGCAAGACGTCTCAGTCCTCTCGAAGCACTTTCTCTCCTTCGCGCGTGTGCACAGGCCATCACTGAACGTGGTTCGTCGCTCTCTCTTTCCCTAGTGCCTTTGCTCAGCGACCCAAATCAGGCTTGGAGACACTCGGAATCATGCATCCGCATTGGTTCTCCGCATCTCCCGATGTTCAGCGCAAACTGATTTCCCTCTTTATCCGTTCATTAACACCCTCGCTCTCTAGCACTCCCAGCGCCGCTACGTCGGCATTTGAAAATGAACTCCACTATGCGCGTTCACCCCATGATGTCGCTGCAGTCCTGCGCTGGGGCCTTCGTCATCTCACACTCGAGTATACCCAGTTTGGCAAGGACAGCGCGTGGTACCAGTCGTTTTTCGACTCGGAGCGACTTGGATCATACCCTCCCAATGCGTACTCTGAGCTATTACTTCCTCAGTTGCCAGCACACCACGTCGAGCTGTTGACCGTCACCCTTGATTTGATAGCCTCCCTCGCGGCCCATGCCGAGACAAACGGGATCTCTGGTAGCAAACTTTCCAAGTTTTGGGGGGTTTGGCTACTCCTCGCGACTCGCGCCGAAGAGTCGGATGACTGGAACCGGTTTTATGCACGGTGGGAGCGGGCCGGTCGTATCTTGGAGCATCTGTTCCTTGCCCGTTTGAGGTGAGCCCGGTCGAAAACACGGGTCGGGCACTTGACTGACACCGTCGTCGTAGGGAGGAATCGTTCGCACTGCGTCTGCCTACGCGGTTGCAGGAACTCGTTCAGCACTATCCATACCACAGAGCTCTTGCGTCCACAGACCAAGGTCTTCTTCCTCGGCCCCGTTTTTCTACTCGTCAATACGATGCGCTCTGTGTCCGTGTCGAGTCTGTCCTGACCCATGACGCAAGACAGCCAAAGCAACACCCAGTCCAACTCTTGTGTGAAGCATTCCGGCTTGGGATCGAGAATCCTTTTGGGGACGAGCATATTGCACAATGGCAGGCCCTCAAGAACATTGTATTCGAAGACGTGTCATCGTCGAATCCCCAGTTTATGCGCATCTTTGTCGACGAGACCATTCAGCTCTTGTCCTCGATCCCTGCTGGCAACAATGCACCCTCTCCTACCCTGCTGGCTTCCCCCATGAGCAAATTCGTCTCTCGCAAGCGTTCCTCGTCCATTTCCAAGGTCCTCGAGCGTGCACTCTCCAAGTCGACTGCAGGAAATGGCTCTACTCCCGTGTCGCCCACCTCACCGACGTCGCCTATAATCACAGACTGGGCACAGTTCTCACTAAGTGGGTTTGGTGATACTCCCAGCACACAGCCCCTCGCCGTGCTTTACAGCGATGAGGACATGGAAATCACCCAACCCCGTGTGTCCTACAAATCGGAACGCCGTGCCAAGTCCCGCAGTCGCAGACGGCGCTCTGAGGACCACGAGCCCTCGGACACCCTGTCATCTCAACCAGACCACGAAGCATCCGTTCTCGAGAGCCGTGTCGCCTCTGTGCACCTCGTCCAGATCGACGAGGCGTTCATCGACTTTTGGAGCGACGCCGTCGTGGACCCCATCTCCGCAAACTGGCCCACGTTTGTGCTCTGCGGCATCAAAGAGTCGCGCGCCGAGGTGCGCTGGCTGCTCATTGAACAGGCGTACACGCGCCAAGCATCCCCGCGCGGCGCATCGCCCGACGGTCGACGTGGCCGTTCCCCCCGCCCGTCGTTTAGGTCTGACATCTCGAGTTTCCGCATCAACTCGGTGTTTTCATCCGCACGGAAGCGGTTCAGCGTGTTTAGCAAGTCGACGAGCGACCTGGACCCGAGAAAGGGCAAGGCACCTGTCGCGGGGGAGCTCGGAGAGGTGCTAGTGGAAGAAGAGACTCCCAATTGGCGTGTGGCGACGGCCACGACAGCGGTTGCTGCCGATCGGAAAACGAGCGAGATGACCACAGATCTGGCCAAGGTGAGCATACGTGTCCGTGACAGGTGCCGGTGTTGACTTGATCCCAGCGTGTGCACGCAGAGGTACCCTCGACTGAGCCTGCCCGGGCCGGACTGTGCAGCGACGTGCAGCCAGTTGGCACTGTGAACATCGCTGCTGGACGGATCTCGCAAGATGTCGCACGACCAGCGGACGACACGTCCAATGGCGTCGTTGCTACGCTCGTCGTTGGCGCATCGTCCGGGGGCATTACCCAAGTAGACGCGTCCGACCTGACGACGTCTGCCGCGGAAGCAGTCCAGGGTGCCGTTGCCACCGAGGTACCAGCTCAGCTCAAGGGCATTGCCGAGACGGAGATACGTACACCCGCTCAGGAGGACAAGGGCGCGCAGGACGTGCCTGTCCCCGAGCACCCCGCGGACGAATCTCATGTTGCGGCCCCTGAACCACGTGTGGAGGTGATGGTGGAGACCCCAGTTGTGGAGACGGCGAGGTGGGTGGAGGAGACACCTGGACCGGAGACGGCGACGGAGGAGCATGCGCCGCAGCTGCCGCTGGTTGAAGAACAGAGTGTGGACGAGATTGCAGAGAAGCCACAGGTGCCGATAGCTGATGTTGTGGCCCCTCAAGGCCAGGTAGATGTCGAGGACACACCGTCGACGCAGGTTCTTGACGTGCCAGAACACGATGCGGCAGGGACGGCTACGCCTGGCCTTGCGGAACAGGTCACGCTGGCTCCGGCAGACAATGCGCCATCGCAGGAGCACGTCGAGGATACCTTGCCCGAGCCAGAGTCAGGGGCACATGCGTCCGAGGTCACGGTGGTAGACGATGCTGCATCGCAAACGCAAGATCAAGTGGTCGAAGAGTCGGTGGCACGGCGCGCTAAAGATCAAGCAGACCTGGTGGAGGACGCCCCTCTCGAAGCAGAGCCGGCACCGCAGATTCTGGATGAGCCCAGCGTGTTCAAAGAAGTCGTCTTGGCCGCGGCAGACAATGCGGCATCGCAAGCTCAGGTGGACACCCCTCTCGAAGAAGAGCCGGGGGTGCAACCGCTTGACGAATCGGAAATCACATTGGTCGCAGCACCCCACGCTGAAGTTCAGGCAGGGGTGGTGGAGGATACCCCTCTCGAGGTGGCGGCGCAGGTTCTTGACGAGTCTGATATTCCAGAAGTCTCTTTGGCCGCGGCAGACAGTGCGGCACCACATGTCGAAGACGTCGAAGACACAATAGCTACCCCTCTTGACGAGCCTGATGTTCCAGAAGCCACGTTGGCCGCGGCAGACAATGCGGCACCTCAAGCTCAAGACCACATGGTCGAGAACACCACTCTCGAAGTAGAGCCATCAACGCAGATTCTCGACGACCCTAGTGTTTCGGAACAAGTCACCTCGGCCGCTGCACACGACATTGCGGCACCGTGCGCGGAGGACCCAGCTGCTCCTCGTGAAGAAGCACTGGCAGCGCCGGCACCGCAGATTCTTGACCAGCCTGGTCTTCTCCCGTTGCCCGCGGCACGCGATATCACGGCTGATCACCCCGAAGCACCGCGCGTTGCCGAAGAAGAGGACGCCCCGGAGATGAACGACGAGGAGGGTGTCGTGGAAGAAGCGTCTGGTGACCCTTGTCAAGATGTTGGCCGCGAGGCTCGGGTGGATGTGCCCGTTGAAGAGCCCGAGACGGTCGCTGCTGAGTCAGGGATCAACGTGCCTGTGGACTCGTCCGCCGCCGAGGATATTCTGGATGAGCCGGTACCAACGCCCGAGACTGACGAGAGGCATCAACAGTCGGTGACAGGTGTGTGATGCGCTCTGTACGTTTTTTTTTTTTTTCTAATTACTCCATCCACGTGTTAGCTCAAGTCGATTTCACGCAAGAACCGTTCGAGGAAGAACCATAGGACAGTCTTCTATTTCGTCTTTCATACATGTCCCCCCCCCCCCCCCCCTTTTTTTTTTTTTTCATTTCCATCCACATGTCGCATATCCTCTTCTCTCGGTCTCCGTTCCTTATCCCATGCTTCATATCGAAAATGCTCACATTCATTCTTGTCTCACACATTCGAGAATTCTACTACGACAGGCATCGCTAGGATGTTGTCTTAATGTTCCGCTGTACTCCTATGATACACCCATACCCTTGTCCCTTGAATGTTTCTACTCTATTTTGGTGCTTTCAATATTCCAGTACTCTTGTGCGTAGTCCTGGATGGCACGGTCGGAGCTAAACTTGCCCATCTATATCGTATCACTGTGGTCGGATACCCTCTCTTTGTGTGGAAAATGCAACACGTACCTTGGCAGTCGTTCGGATGCTCTTCTTGATCCACTCGGTGCGGTCCTCGTATGCTCTGTCCACCCCCTCCAAGGCTTCAATGTCTGAAAGCGGAAGAGGTCAGCACGCGAGCTAAGAGACACGCACAGAGAGAGACGTACACGACTCGAAATCGTCGGTGAGCAGATAGTAGTCACCCTGCCGAATCGTGTTGAGCAGCCTAGGTCGTACACGTGAGCTTGGAGCGCGCGAGACGACAACACGGACATACGGCTCGTAGACATGTTCATCGCCAAACAGGCCCTGTGAGACCACGTCCAACACACGCGCGAGCGCGGGCGACTTTTGGTCCGCCGGTACGGGATGGTACGTATGCTGATACCTCAGGTCCTCGACCGCCGGGGTCAAATTTCCGAAAAAGACTGTGTGATGGTACGAATGAGTCCCGCGCACGCGCGCGCGCACAGAGAGGGGGGACAGGACACGCACAGACATTGTTCTCGCCCACCTCTTCTGCAATCTCGATGTTGGCGCCGTCGACGGTGCCGAGGAGGAGCCCGCCGTTGAGACAGAATTTCATGTTGGACGTGCCGGATGCTTCGGTGCCTGCGGTTGAGATGTGTTGGCTGATATCGGACGCGGGGATTAGCACCTCGGCGAGGGTGACGGAGTAGTCGGGGAGGAAGAAGACGCGGAGGTAGTCTCGCGTGTCGGGGTCCGCGTTGACCACGCGTGCGACATTGACGATGAGGCGGATGGTCTGGGAGAAGTCATGTGTTAGTTGGGGGCTCGGATGGGGGCAACGTGGGTGAGTACCAGCTTGGCGATGTAATCTGGCGGTCGTTGGGTGAGCGCAGGGAGAGGGGAGATGGGCGGGGACTTACATCCAGGTGCGGCCTTCCCGGCAAAGAAGACGTTGCGCGGGACGATATTCTTCCTTTCTTCCGGCGGCAATGCCTTGAGCGTCAGGTAGCGCTACAAAGACACGTTAGGCTGAACGAAATCGTGAATTGTGTCAGACGACCTACGTGAATGACACCAAGGATGTTGAGTGTTTGACGCTATACATGACATGAACCACAGTGCATGAGATGTCCTCTGACGACATACCTTGTATTCGTGGATCCTCTGCAGTCTCTAATTAATCTAGCCAGAGGCGAGAAATAAAATAGATTCACCTTGATCTGTACATCGAACATCGCTTTTGTATCAACCCTCAACCCAAGAGTCATTTGGACATAATGGGCCAACCTCTCCTTGTTGACCTGCTTCACCGAAGCCCATTCAGCCTGGAAATCTTCATCGTCTACATAATCTAACAATCCCTCGAGTTTCGTCAGATCCTTGAGCCACACGCTTTTCGGAAGCTTGAGGGTGTTGGTGATAAGTTCACTGAGCGATGGATTGCACTGAAATGGTATTCATACTATTCAACGTATAGCAACACTGAGACCCACTTGATCAAGCCAACGGCGAGGAGTGACTTTGAAAAGGGTCATCGAAATAACTTTGGGAATCCTGTAGGACACCTACTGCCATTGGTAACATTCCCGAACCTTGAAAGGCGTCAGATAACGAGTTGCAAGAAAGGAACGCAAAAAGCCGTACTTGCTGATACCTTCATACTCCACAAAGTCCTTGAGGATCGTCGACTTTACCAACTCGCTGTGCAACTACAAGGTCGTTTCATGCGTGCGCGGCCCGACTGGAGTCAAGTTGTTACACCATACCTCGGCTACACCATTCACTCGTCGACTTCCTGTTGAATCATGATGCCATGGACATTGATGTTTCAAAGGACCGCGCACCAATGCATGCTAGATGCGCCATACGAATGTACTTTGGTAAACCCTCTATACAACCATCGTTCAACACTCGACAAAAGGCGAGCGACATGGCTCACCTTCGATCAGCGACATCCTCGACAACCTATCACGATCACCAGGGAATTTTCTTTCGACGGCTTTTACGAGCGTTAGTCTGAAGCCAGCGAGAACACCACGCACTTACACTGTAAAAAAAGCCTTCGGAACCAACGGTAATCATGTTAGCCCAAATGGATTACGAAAAGCGACTCACAGGTTCTGTGAACAGTGTCAGTAGCGTTCTCTTGTAAAAGAAATGGACTGACGATATCAAAGATAATCTGCATGTGTCTAGGCGACATCTTTATAATGATATCGCACACTAACAGACAACGTACCGGGGTAGAAGTTGCTCCATCAACGGAACAGGCCATTTTTCCAATGCTTCCTAGAACAAGTCCTTGTCAAGGTGACGAGCAACAGCAAATAACACAACCCACAGGAAGCACGGTATGGTTAGTAAAGAAAAAGGTGTTTGTCACGATATGCCAAGCTGTGTTCCAGGGCACGTCATCGTCATCAAGCAGGATGCGCATCAATTCTGGAATGGCCAACGTAGGATGAGTCTGTAGAATGGTTTTAGTAACATGACAGTGTTATTCTTTACACTATACTGACGTCGTTGAGCTGTATAGCAACATCTGGCGGATTGTTGAGTCAATCAAAGAGTCTGCTTCGCACAGACTCACAATCAGGTAGTTCAGTGATTGGTTTACCAAGGTTCCTGAATCGCCTCAAGATATCTGCAAGACTGGCTGCGGTCCAAAAGTACTGTTGTTTAAGACGCAACTCTTTTCCAACTGTAAACTCATTATGAGTAGGTGGCAAAGTGCCAGAACAATCTGCTCACAGCTTGTGTGGTCGTTGGGATAGAGCACAGACGTGATAGCTGCAGCGCTGTTCGAGGACTCGATGGCATGCTCATAATCTCCAGCTAAGCAAAAAATATCAGGTGATTGGCTCTACCATTGCTGGAAGCCTCACCGTTGAAGCTATTCAAGTCGAAACCCCTCTTCGGCTTACTCTCCCAAAGACGAAGGTTGTTGGTGTTCCTGGTCTCATAACCAGGAATCATGACATCGTAGGCAACCGCCAACACTTCCTGTCCACCATGCCACACGCCACGCCCGCTACCATCATGGTACCTGTCTGCCACGCCGTAAAAGCGGATTTCATACGTGACATCGATACGCGGTAGTTCCCATGGGTTCGAATTCTCAAGCCAAGGATCAGGTGCCTCGAGTTGCTCTCCGTTTGGGGAGATAAGCTGCTGGAAGATTCCGTACTTGTAGCGGAGCCCATATCCCCAGACAGGGAGTTCTTGCGAAGCTGATGAGTCAAGATAACAAGCCGCGAGTCGGCCGAGTCCACCGTTTCCCAGGCCTGCATCCCGCTCTTGCGCCAAGAGGTCTTCGAGGTTGAACCCAAGCTTTTCAACACCTTGCGAAAAGTTGTTCTTGAGTCCGAGGTTAAGTAGCGCGTTGTCAAGAGCACGTCCCATCAAGAATTCGAGGGAAAGGTAATAAGCACGCTTTCCTCCTTTACGGTTCAGATACAATTGTGTATCATTCCAATTGATCTTGCGCAGACGTCACTCAGTGAGAAGGTGGGGTACAGATCGTCGCTGTGGATACTCACGAGTAGGTTATCACGAACAGAGAGCGCCGTCGCCTGATAAGCACCCAAGTCATCGAGACTGTAGACTTGACGAGCCAACGAAGTTTGAACGTGGTTCACAAAGGACCTCGTGATGGATTGGACGTCTTCACAACAGAAATGGGAATCACTGCATCAACGACCATCAAACCCGGATCTGCAAACGCTCACTCGTATCCAGGTGCCTGTAGCCATCCTTCCACACATTCTCCTCGCCTCTAGGCCATTTTTCCTTTCCAGATTCATCTTTCTCGGGGAGATAACCTGGAACAAGATTAGGTATCATTGTCAATGGAATCCAAACTGAATGTAGTACCTGTCAAGGATCTAACATGTCTACGGGGTCGTTTGGGTTTTCCAATAGTTGTGGGGTCAAGAATGGAGGTCATGTCAACACGGTTGGAATCGTGGGTAGACGGAAGTAAATTTCCAAGGGTCTTGGAGTAGAAATATCACCTGAAAAAGGCCCGCTGTCTCATCGGCCGGATGGGTAAAAGGGGCTAATCCTCCGTATTTGTGGTAGGTAACCCCATGCAATCAAATTATAGGAAGGTAAGGAGATTATAATACGACGATATATTATAGCATAAAATACTTGGAGATGGCATCTTGAAGCTGCACGAGGAATTGGCAGACGGTATAATGAAGGATGTTTGCACAATGAATATGACCATCATTCATTGAGCCCCTGAATCCGTCCCTGGACAACTGGTCGAGACTCGAGATCGTGAAGCAGCCAGCTTATATAGGGGGACTTGGACGAAGGTATCAACTGTGCTGATAACCAATGTGCACAAACGGGCTGGCATATGTGGCAGACCTCGTACAACCTGGCGTCCTTCCGTGGATCCCTGTTGACAAGTAGAGCTGTCAAGCGCTCTTGTAGCATCTCTCGGCCGACGATGAGACGTCGCAGATCATTAGGAGGGAGAGTCAAGTGACTGCGCCAGCCGTCACCTCCGTTTTCCCAACGTTGAACTGCGAGTGCATAGAATGCAGCTGGCAGGATCTCTGGTATTTCAAACTCACGTGCAAGATGTATTGCCTCTACGGTGAGCTTAGAACGAATGTCAACAAGGTTCCACTGTGCCGCGTTTGGCATGGCAGTTGTCTTCATTTCGACAAGTTTCAATGGCCACCTTGAGCAGAGCTGTTGTTTGCACCACCGACGCAGCTCCAGAATCTCGTACTTGGTGGAAATTCTAAGCGCCCTAGCTACAGTGTCCAGGGAGACAGATCGAAGCTCAAATGAACTGACGAATGTCTTCACGAAAGGTTGCACTCTGAAAATAGTTTGCTCACCTGCGATCGTACATCCATTCCAGAACGGGAATCCAGTTATAGAGCGTATCATGAGGCAACTTGACGAGTGGGCAGTTGTCGAAAGTCTCTGTCAAGTCAGGCTGCGGTAGTTCGAGCATGGTTGAAAAAAATGAGAGAAGCCATCAGCTTCGTTCTGTGCACTTTGAGATGCTTGTCCTCCACACCCAGGACAATATCACCATCTGGGAACCAAAATTGTGGGCTTTCTGACCCCACTTTGGGTGTCGAAAATCCTCCCCTGCGTTTTGTGAGTGGTTGAAGCTCAGGGTTGCTATCCATGAATCCATGATGTGTGGGTCGAAAAGGGGGAATACCGCGTCCAACGCGTTTGTGGCGTGTGAACAAATCACCTGACAAGAAACGTGATCACCTGAAGCCCGGGCGACCTGGATGTCTGTATAGTGCGTCTATAAATCTGGACCGAAAGCCGGGTCCATGCTAATCACAAAATTGTTCTGTCAATTCGAGGTACTTATCCGCTCGCAGTGCTTCCGGAAATTTGATCATGCAGCATCGTCGGGAAATATCCAGCCAGCTTCGCATAAAATCCTGAGACTTCATGGCCAAACAAGCAAGTTCACCGCCATATTAAGGAAGCTGGTGCGATGCGATAGCCTGGTCTCTAACACGCACTTTGGTACGTACGCTATGGTATAATCCCTACCCTTTCCGTTCTTTAACTTTCCGTATGACATTGTATTTTGTTCCCCCAACGGACTTTGCGCGTCAATTTCATGAATTCTTCCCTGCAGCAAGCTGTTGCAAGCATTCCAGAAGGATTACATGTCTCGTATGTGTGTTTACTGCTCCTCATCCACTAAACTTCCTAGTTGTTTTCATGATTGCTGTCGGGTACGATTACAGTAAGTTATGTGTACTTTGTCACATCGTGTCAGACAACTTGACAACAACCCAGCAGTGTTTCCGATGGTACACTAACTGTGACGACCCAGGGCAACATAATTGTAATTTTCGGGTCATGGAGCTTCTGTTTTTATTTGTGCTGCAGATTGTAAGATATAAATTTACTTCTGATGCAATGGGTGACACCAGAAAATCTAGTGATAATGATCCTCCGTCTTTGGGCATTGTACAATCAGTTAAGAGTCATACTTGGCGCCCTCCTCACGTTCCATGCAGTAGAATTCATCTCTTTTCTCATGTTTTATATTTTTAGCATTATCCAGAGACGTCGTGATCCTGTAGGTAAGTTAAGCCAGCTCATTACGGACAACACTGTACAGAACACCACTGGTGCTACAGCGGGTATTACACGCGTACGCCAAATTTCATTTTGCATATCGGAAAGCCTTTCTGTGACTTGGAGTATAGTGTTAGATGTTGCGCAGATGACTCTTGCCGCACTGATTTGTGTTCTCATCGTAACCAAATTCATAAAGGTAGTCCACGTCCACAAAGTGACAAAACGGTCTCAACTCAACCGTTATATGAAGCTTCTTGTGTGTGTGGGGGGGGTCTATCTACTTTTCTGTGTATGTCCATGTCTCCATTACCTCATCTTCGCTGTGGGGCTAACATTATTGTAAACGGTGTCCTGGTGTTTGCAGTCCTTAACGTGCTGAACAACGCAGGGATCAGTCCAACGAGCAAATGGCGCGTTATACTGAGCGTCGCGCCACAACTGCAAATACTTCCAATCATGCTCGCCCCCCGATTCGTCCTGAGCTTGCAAGGGCTTTATCTTAAAAGGAGAAGGGGAACCAACATTGATACGGCATTTGGTTTAGCATCCTGGGACAGCGGAGCTGCTGCTAGCATGATCGTGTTTGCAGATCAGTGGGACCAAACGAGCATGAAAGGGATGAGATGCAGATGAATTCGTAAGGCGAGAGAGTAGTGGGTAATGATCTGACAGCAATGTTCAATGTTATTTATAGGCTGGTCGGGCCACCTCTCAATATTCCTTACTGTTCCCCGAGTAGCCCATGACATAGAACCGATTGACACCCGGTCCTTGCATTACCTGTTCCGGGCCAGGGATTGCTTTTGCCTTCGATGGCCTAGCTACATCATTCACTAGAATTATCGCCTATATTGGTTTTTGTACTTGCGTTATCAGTTTAAGCGGGCCATATGCAGGTTCTGCGCGCGGAGTGGGACGAAGATGTACAACTGGCCCGCCGGGGAGTTGACACTGCCAATGAATGGGAGACAGAACGACCGCCTGGTGACGAGCAAACATGAGCACCATCATCCAGTAAAACAGAAAAAGAGAAGTACCTGTGCATAGAAACCGAGTTGGCGGGCGAACGTGCAATCTGAATATAGAGCGTAGTAGAATCAATGTGTGCATTCTGGTTTTTGATTGTCGAGCCTTGGTACTCTGATTCTGATACCAAATGTTCATCGAGTACTCGACCTGGAGAGGAACCCGCTTCCTTTGCCCGAAAATGAAGTGAACACGCCGCTCGTTATACGCGGTGTGTCCGTCGTGTACATCTGAGCTACAAGGCCCTCGTGATCGTCTCGGGGTGGCTCGTCTGTTCTGCGACACCGGCAAGGAGGGACATCGTCGCGTAGTTGCAATGACGTACGTGCCGGTGATCACCTTGGGCGCATGCTTGGTGTTCATGGTGGATGGACTGGGGAGACGAAGGACACTTTGGGGGAGGAGAGGCCGGTGCGTGCACTATAACAGCTGGCGCCAAGCAATTTCATTCGCGGGCGGTATGAGAAGCGTATCGTTTTATTCAAACTTCGCGATGGTTGGAGCCATATGAATTCAGACACGATCCACATTAGTATGGGTGTTAAAGAGGTTACGCTGTCTATCTGAAAAGTATGCGTGTTAGATCAAGTGGAAAACGTGCGGTAATTCATGTATTGCCAACGAGAGAGTAAGTGAGACCATACCAACGGGTCAGTGGCTGCGGCAACCTGAGTTGAAGTTCGACCGTACGAACACGGACAACGTCATTGTGGTCGGATACAGCCCCTTGACGTCCGTCAAAGCACCACCAAATGCTGTCCAAAATACGATGTATTAGGGAGACATACCCGTTCGCAGTCCAAGTTCTGAATGATGGAGACCTTTGGCGGCCCTTGGAACCGACACTGCGTGTGCCATGCGGTGATTCCTCGCTACATGCGCAAAGCAGGAGACAAAAAAAAGACAAGGGCACCAAAAAAAGATCACCTAATGTCCCTCTAGAAGCTGCCGCCGATGACTAGGCTCGACTGGGCTTTCCTGAAACAAAGCAATCCAGGAGGCACTCATATACGGAAAAGTCTGGGATGGACAGTGGCATTGTGCCATCGGAGGCATGAGGACTCCGAGACGAAGACTCCGGTCCTGGTATCTATCAGCCTCATCGGATTTCAAAGAATCCGGTACTAACATTAGTCCATGAATGTATACTACAGTGCGTGACTACCCTAGCTGCTTGGCACCAATTTTGAGCAACCCTTTTACAACTCGGAATAAAGTTTATATAAAATAAATACCAGTGGTCCACGTGCATAAAACTTCATAATCTAATACCCAGTGGCACTGGTGGGGTTAAGGAATGGATCGTTGCTGTAGTTGAAGACCGAGCATCCACGGAGGACAGTCTGGTTGCAAGAGAAACACCAGTTGATGGTGGAGTTAATGGTGGTCCACTGAGAAAAGGACGATTACAATGGAGGACACAGTAAGACGAAACAAACGATAACGTACGTCAAGGGCCTTGATCAATGCAGGTAAGGTAAGGTTGTTCTGGCCAAACATCTGCAAAGGTTGGAACTCCGCGTCACTTGTCCCGTTCTTGAATTTCATGGCGACAACATAATCGCCGGCGGTATCCTTGGACAATTCCAGAGCAACAGCGGAAGCGTAGTTGGCTGTGTACAGTGATGAATACAAGATAGACAAAGAAAAAGCCATTCTCACCAATTCCAGATATCCCTGGGTTGGTCACCGTAGCATTGGTGACATTGAACAAACTTATGAATGGTTTGTAGTCAACCTCCGTCAACGCTAACTTGACCGTGTTGTTAGCGAGGGTCATGTTACCCAACGACCAGAAAATTTCGGGCCAAAGAGTCCGGATGGCAACTACGAATTATCAGTAAGAATAGTAGAACGCCGCTATGCCACTCACTTTGGCCAACTCCGTTCTGAACGCTGTCCGTAAAAACATTTTGTTCATGAATGTTAGCAAAGTAGCGCGCTTGTTGCAAAAGAGTCTCAGGGAATATGTCGTAGAATGACGCATTATGAGTATACTGGACGTTGAGGTAGTCATAGATCTTAAGGTTGTAAAATAAGATGAGGCTCGTTGGCTATCGATCGTTACCACTTACATTCCACTAGAGATCATGTCAGTGTACAATCGATGCGGGAATGAATATCACAAACCATGTTAAGGAAGCTGTTGTTCATTCCATTGAGGTAAGGCTTAACAGTTTGGAGGAAAGGAGCAGCCTGCGCAGCTGCATCTTGGAATACAACACCAGTGTTTAAACGGGATAGGTGAGATTGGAAATACTGGAGAAGTTATGTTAGAGTTTGTTGCAGCACACTTGCCCAGGCTTACCTCGCAATCCATCCAGCTGGTAAGAGAAGGAGCCTGCCAAAACTCGAGAGATTCTACTGGGATATACTGGTATCCGCCCAATGGGGCCTCAACCAATGTACCATTCGCAAGTGTTATATTGGACGTGGACGTCGGCGGGTAAAGACCTTGAAGCAGAGCATAGGCAGAATCCAGGATAACATTTCCTCCTCCTGCATCTGCCCGAACATAAAGTTGATCGATATCGGCGACATCGGGATTGATGCCTTGAATATAAGACGGCGACTGAGGGTTGAGGTATGTCTGCTTCAAGTAGCTACCCAAGGAATACTCTTGACTCTGTAAAATCCTCAGCATGGTTCAAAACATCCAATATTGTACATACCGATCCAAAAGGTGTCAAGTACCCTTGCGTCGAGTCGTACGTTGAGTAATTCTGGAAAAGTACACCGGCACGATCACCATGCCGAGCCAACAAGACAACACCGACAAGACCCGTGCTAGTCGTGTTCACCATTTTAAAGAGTTGAGTAAGAAGAAGAGACGTAGAATGTTAAAGAAGTGGTGGTGACTCCCAACAGCCTCGGCCTCCACATTTTATGTAGTGTCAGTATACAGCCTGCAACGCAAGGGAGCGGTGAATCACGCGCTTGTTCTGCAGAGGCCCCCACAACACGACAACTGGCAGTGAAGATTGCGATCAACCAGTGTTTGTACCTTGATTTACGGCACGGAGCCACCTAGCGTCCAGAAAGAAACTTTGTTTAAGACTAGATCAACGCAACAACAGATTTGAAATGAATAAAGTCATGATTCATGCTCCTTAGAGCCAAGACAACTTCATTTGGTGCATGGAAAGAAATAATCTCACCGGGCATGGGTCAAAGCATTTCCTTTGGACCGAACTGCTTTCAGGTTGCTCTGCCTTTGTGTATGACCAGACGTTGTCGGTTGCCACATCATTAAATTGCTCTGAGCACCTCGGGATGCGTAGCAGTGTTGGAGCCGGTTTGTTGGTGGTTACAAAGATCATAGCAGTGTGCATAGGATTGATGGCCTGCAGTGGCAGTGTTCAAGCTACAAAGTCGAAAATTAGACCATAAACGGAAGGATACTGACTGTTCGGAAACGAGCATGTGTGGTTGGCTGCCTGCAGTCGGTCACCTTTGAACATTATTTGGGCACATAGGCATCAAAGATTGAGAGGCACGAGTACATCTGAACCCTGTCCTACCAGTATGATATATGTATGTTTCTCCGTTTGAATTCACTCATGACAACGTCCGGGACCCTTAATTCTCGTCCCTAAAGTCTCTAACCCCATATCACGGCAGGAAGTGACAATGATATGGCACTTGATCTGGCATGACCCTGGGATGATGGAGCTGCTGCCAGCATGGCTACCTTTGCGGGCGATGAACCATACTGCAAGCATGGAGGCAGATGTCGGAAGAGAGGGAATCCATACGGTGAGCAGCGGGTAATTGGGACGATTGATACAACAGCGGTGTTTGTTATCTGTTCGGGTCGTAGTCTACTCGATAGTCCTCACCACTCTGCAGGCCTGAGATATGGTCCTATGGAAACATCTACGACGGTGGTAAACCCAGTGGTGCTTTGCATTAGGTACCCCAGTACTCAAGCCACTGGCAAAGAGTGAATACACAGAGATCACACCACCAGTCCTCATCCAAGGTAACCCACCAATTTGTTCAAACTCGCGTTACTCCTTGAATATTTCGCGAAGGAGATTGTCACCTCCATCTCACAGATTCATTCCGCGACTGGACAAGACCAGACTGGTGAGATAGCACGGGTCGCTCCAACCACGCCAGCATCGCATCGCAACACGGTATTTCATGCTGTGGGTCCTTGTACAAGTGTGAAAGCCTGGATCGTACTGATTACACGTCAAGAAGTCGAGACATGCAATTTCAGCACGGGACAAGGGGAATTTGGGATGCGCCAAAGTCTACGTGCATGAGTCCAACTGCATATCGATGACACGGCCGACACAACCTCATGATTGTCACCACGCAGCAAATGATGACCGCGCATTGGGACGACAATGAACGGGATAACGTGGTATTGAGCGGTGCGTAACTCGAGTTGAAGGATGGGCATGTAGGGACAGCGACGGTGGTGATGAGAGTCGACAAAGGGGGAGACCGCCGGTGCATCCTGTTTGTCACCCCGTTTGCCCTTCATCCTATTTCACTCACGCTCCCCACCCGCTTCTTCAAGGCTATTCCCGGGGCTCCCGTCGCTTGGCCGGGGCCCAGAGTAACCCAGACACAGACCGTGAACGCGGGCACTGGGGACGATTCAAATGGGTGACTTTGGTTGAGCGAGTGTGACGATCCCATTCAAGTTGGACATTGGGCACTAGACGTTGGTAGCCGCAATGAGGGAGGCCAAGCAGTGAACCCAAAGATTGTTCCACGGAACTGGGGGCCGCATGAGCAGAGTATGGATTACTTGGGGGATGTAGGGGATATGGGGCTGAGGCCAGACTGGCTAGTATGTGAGGCAGAGTCCGTGATCGACGTGTAAGATGCGTATCTGCTTATTTCGCTTGGAAAGGGAATAAGACAAACGTCGGGCTTCTCCTTGACGTGGAAAGCGACAATCCTATTATCAGCAGATGCTGCGCAGGGTACAGGCGCCAGTTAATAAGCCCATCCACCTGCCTCAAAAAGTCGGACACTCACAGGTGTTTAATATAGTGATCTCCATCTATGGACTGGCGTGTCTAGTCCTCGAGTCTTGTCGACTATTTCTTCCGGTACAATGTGGTACAGGGTTTGCGGGTAATTGCGTTCCTCTAATTCTTGCCCGTGGGTGTGTGAATAACCCAGGGATGGAGAGACAGCGGTAGAAGGAAGGAATTGGTGAACTCGTTGGCTGGTCTATGGGGACCTTTAGGGCTGGAGAAGGGAGGAGTATGGAAGGGGATATTCGATCTGGCGTGAAGGAGACGACGTTCCGAGGGGAATAGTCGTAGCGGGTGTCTTTGCTCGACAACCCCCTACCATGGGAACGCCCGACGCAGGACAGATTTTTTTGGATAGGATGTTTTGAAGCATTGCGCATGCAAAGTGACCAAACGGGGGGATAGAGGACAAGGACATTGATGACAGTATCCACCGTACAGATCAAATTTGTAACCGTCGGGGGGGAAGAGCCGCACCTTACCCAGACTGAGAGGGCACCTGGGATGTTTGGAATCTACGCAAGGAACGGGGGAATTTTTGTTTGCTCCAGAAAATGCCACTCTAAGGCAGCAGCCAAGAGGGGATTCATATTCACACTACGGTCGAGAAGAGAGAGAATTGTTGGTCGAGGAATGGATGACAGTCTGACTGCGAATGAGCGAGTCGCTGAGGTTCAAAAGTCGAACTGGTTGTGGCATGTGGAATTTTGTTTGGGGGATTGTACCACTAAGCGGAGTTGGTGGGCCAACAGATCACCGGTGGCCAGACCCCGCTCCCTTTGTTGCCCACCTTCATGGCAGCGCATTTTCTAGGCACTAGACACACAATCCTTGTGCATCTGAAGTGTCCTCACCATCGGGTGTCCGTGCATTGATCTGGGAAGTGCTTGACACACGCCAAGTCATTCGCCCTCGTGCATTGAGCTGGCCGGTCTTGGGCACGGCCAAAGAAATCTACTTCACTAACAAATCGAAGGTCATGGTGAAGATTTTGGCAAATCTGTACAGTGAAAAATCCCAAGCTCTTGACCGCAGCAAGTCGTACATTTGGCTTGCTCGTCTGATACTTACGGTTGTCTCACTTGCGTCCGCAGTGGCATCAAGGTGACACAATTTGGGTGAGTGTCTTGTTCGCTCTAGAGGCATTCATGCGAAGCAGGCTTCTGTTGGCCAATTGCTGAGGCTTTGTCGTTGGTAGGCGTTGCAGCTATTCAGCTGCCTAGCATAAGCGAGGTAGTTGCAGTCTTGCAGTCATACTACCTCACGCGAGTGTCTCCTGTCTTTGATGTGCTACGTTGAGTTGCACATTCGCATTCATCGGCATCTTGAACAACTTGCCTTTGGCGTTCCTACTGTGATGTGACAGAACCCCTGTCCGTGACCCCGTCACGCCCTATTTTCTCACAGGTACGTCTCAGAATTTCCCTCGCGAACCACTCAGAACATTTAGTACTTCAGCTTTGAATCTGCAGAGTTGTGTGAAGCGTACCACCGTTTCTGCGCACATACTTGACTATGTGTGGAGTACCCTTCCTGCCGACAATTCACCACGAATTTGCGCAACGTTCTTCAGCCAGTCGTATTCCAATTCCGCGTGGTCTGACTGACTAGGTTCGAAAGCGTTCCTCCATTTGGCATGTTAGCGATAAGAGCCACCTTGTTTCATGGATAGGTTCTTCAGAAATATGCCAGCAATCAACTCTGTTATCTTGTGCAGGTGCCTGTTGAAATTGCTCTTTGGAAGCCGATTTGGGCGCAGCAAAGGTTGTGTGCGCTTGGTGCAGTCTTGCCGTCATGGCGCCCTGGCGGACGCGAGTCTGAGTTTTTGGGCCATTGAATTCTCTTACGCGTTCACACTTGTTTTCCTGACTTTTTAGTTGCCACTGAAGCTCGAAGTTGGACGCACCTCCCTCCTGTTTCTATTGTCTCTCAATCTTTCAATGGATTCCGGGAGACTCCCAGCTTACCGCTCATCGTATCTGTTAAGGTTTCATCCTTACCCGAGAGCCAAGTCGTCAGCCCGTGAGAGGATTCTGGTGGGATTCCTTCACTTCACTTTCTTCCCAGAGAATACTTATCGTAAATCTACCCTTAACAGACCATAGTCCGGGAATCTACACGCCACGAGCCAAATCAAGTAGACATCTTGTGCATGGTAAGCTTTAAGCTTAAACTGTCTATGAACTCTGAATCGCCGATGGGTCTAGGACAGCGACATGTTCACTCTAAATCAAGCTATCGATTGCAATGGAGCTGGTGTTCATAAAGAAATCTGGTTTCAAAGACGTCTGAGTATACTCTCTCTGATTCCTGTAAGTGATTATATACTAGCGGGACCAGTGCCACAGACTCTGAACCCTCCCTGCACCAGGATCTTGTGCTCTTGTTGACTAACAGCCCCTCCGATAACAAACTCTGTCCGTCAGGTTGCGCTGGGAGGCCGTCTGGTTAGAAAGACATTCTAAACCATCACCTAAGACGACCCTTCAATGTAACGTACGTATAACCGAGCAGGGTATTATAACTTGGCCAAATCCAAGTACCTACCAAGTTTTGGCGTTCTGGTGTTTTGCTTGCACGTGTGTAGTAATAGTACGCCCAATTTCGCGCTACGTCATCTTGAAGGCTGCTCCAATCAACGCAACGAGCACAACCTAACGAATGTAAATATTCTTCTGCCTGCGAATGAGCCAGCCAAGGTACCTTTTTGTGGTTGGCTGTACGAGGAGCGCATAGTAGGTGGCGGTGTCCTATGCCAGTGTTGAATGTTGACAATTCAAATCTTCGTTGCTCTTCACGCCAAGACGTTTTTCGTTGGAATTCGCTCACCAGGTGGCTTTATATTTACGGCGTTCTATCACACGTCGTCCTATATCAGCTCAAGAGTCAAAACTCTGTTGGTTTGGACGATCACATGGATAGCGAGCCAGAAACATTCAATCCGAAAGAAGGTTTTGTGAAGAGGTTGAAGTTTTGAAGACCTAGTCTGTAAAAAGCCGATACCGCGCGGTAAACCTTAGATTATAAGTTGGCTTATTCGATGACCATACGCAGTGCCTCAAGTTGGCCCTGCATGTAGACTCAGATGGGGATACTCAGAGGTACGAGTTCCCGTCCTTTGCATTGGAAAACGGGGAATGATGTACCTGTTGGTCAAACAGTCATTGGTCACCAATTGGGCCGTCATCCAACAGGGATTTGCTGCCGCACTTTCTTCAAAGTGGTAACGGATTGTCGCTTCTGGTCGCTTCCATTTGCTTATAGTTCTTTGGTGTCATTGCCGGCACCTTAGTGTACCCAGTAACTTTGTCCAAGGCGTATGCTATGAGGAATGTCAAATCTTCCTCAAGCCATCGACTACCGCCCAGGATTAGGTGACACGAAACTCAAATCAGTTGAAGTTATTCAAAAACTTGATACTTCTCTCGGTGCGGGCAGCTAGGAGGTCAACGACACGACGAGAGAACTGGATGTCTGGAATCACATAGTCTCTTAGCGATGGCCTCCCAGAGTCGGCATGTTCACTTTGGTCTCGCATCTGGTGATGCCCTACTGTTGGGTTATTTCTCCTACCCTTGTACGCCGCTCTCCCGTTTAGAAAGGGTCAATTGGATGTCTCAGATCCATATATTATATCGTTTGATGCCCCCTGGGCACGTCCGTGCTAGGTATCTTAACTCGCGGGATGGTGTGACTCGAGAGAGCAGATTATCGCTGTCTGTCAAGCAGCAGTGCAGGGCACAGGTGAACGTTTCTCAGATCAGGTCACATTGGTCAGCTCGATAGTGTAGGTAGTGCCGCAGAAACAAACTGAGGGAGAGATATCGCCACACCACGTACTTTAGGTGGGTGAGCCTTCCAAGTCGTAGTTTATAACCCATGGCGTTGGCACTATGCTAGATGCCGTGAACACCGATTAATCACCGTATTTTGCGTGATCTCAACGTCTAGTTTTACTCTCGTTTACGTACGTCTTGTTGTCCAGCGCCGTAAATTCAGTTTCCCGTCAACGGGAATGAACGTTTGAACACGGTAGTACATTGTATCCTCTACATGGACACGCCGCAGACAAGCAAGCGTCCTAAGACGGCTGATGCGCAGATAACCTCCCAGCCTATGTCCAAACAAGTACATCTTGTGACGGTAATTGAAAAGGAACTACCTTATGTGCGCGATCGTATGGTCATTTTTACAAGGTGTGAGATAGCTTAAGCCTAATGAGCAGCCCGGGTTGATACAGATAGGAGAGAGAGTTCTGCGCAATGAGCAGGGTGCGTGGCACGGATGGCACACTGTAGTGGTGTTTGTTGTTTATCTTATTAGGTCGGCACCGACATGGGTTGACAATGCCAATGTTTGCGCCAGACACTGCACGAGACACAGGGACAAGCTGTAAGTTTTTTGTGAATCTGCTTCCAAAGCCTGAGCACTCACTGACGTGTGACCTTAATCACGGTCTACCTAGTCGCGAGACTATACCATTGAAGAACAAATAGGTCGCGCACGGTGGAAAGAGACACTAGGCAAAGTATTCGAGTCTTGTTGATCGTTCCTTTCAATTCATCGGTGTCCATGCGGAACAGAGCGTGCGGACACTAAGGCCATCCCTGTGTCATGGTCTTGCATATCTGCGAGGCAGAATAACCAGGGGGCCGAGAGAGGAGAGGAAACGTTGGTCCATGGGGTTTTTTATAGCCTATAGATGGAGAGCTAAGGGGAGTGCCAACCGGAGGAACCAACATCCCAGAGTGAATATCCACGACAGGGACCCTTGCTCTACATCCCCCTACGATGTGAGACGGAGCATGTTTAGCCAGGGTATTCAGAATGCCACGGCTTTAAAGGGTGTGAACGAGAGACTCCAGGAAGACACGGGACATTGACGACGGTGCCTGCCAGATGGAGATAGAAATTGTAATTCTATTGAGCTATGTTTGAAGGGATTGTGAAGGGACTGGCATTAGAGCCTATACGGCCGGTGGCGAACGGGGGAATTTTGTCGCCACCTCGAATGTTGTTCTGAGTCAGTAGATTAATGTTCATGCTCGTGTCACGAAGAGAGGGAATTTTTTTGGAGCGTCGGGGAGGGAACAGACGGTCGCCTGACCACAAGTGAACTCGCTGAGGTTCAAAAGTCAACCTGTTGTGGCATGCGGAATTTCGTTTGGGGGATACCATTGAGCGGAGTTGGGACGCCAACAGACCACCGGCTGGACCACCCCCTTGGTTGTTCGCCTTCGTGGCAGCACATTTTTGACGGTGGCATTCGTCGCACAGTTTTTAGCGATGTCACCTCCATCAGGCGTATTTGTATCGGTCCAGGAGGTGCTCGGCACACACCAAGTCGTCCGACTTTGGGAATTTTGGCACTACGTCCGGCCGATCTTTGGCACGACCCAAAATTTTCGCTGCGTTAACGGATCGAAGATTGGTTATCGTGGGGAATTTGGTAAAAGAACCGTACGGTGAAAAACCCCATACTCTTACTCGCAGCACATCGTGCACACACCTCGTTTGTGTGATACTTTCTAGTGCCCCACTCGCGCCTGCTGTAGCGTCAAAGCGTGCTATTCACCGCCTTTCGGTGGATGTGCGGGTCGCGACACAGTGCCTGTTACCCGCATGCCAGACTAATTGGGTGAGTGTCATTCCGAATGCATTCATGCGGGAGAGGTATCTGTTGGCTGATTGCTGAGGCCTTGGTGTTGGTAGGCCTACAGAGGGTCAGAGCGTTGCAGCTGTTCAGCTGCCTGACACAGGCGAGGGGGTTACGGTCTTGCGGTCATACTACCTCACATGGGTCATCTCCTGTCTTTTTGACGCGCTATGTTGAGTTGCACATTCGCATTCGTCGTCATCTTGAATAACTTGTCTTGGGGGTTTCTAGTGTGACGTGACATAACCCCTATCAGTGACCGTGTCACAACCTTCTTTCCCACCGAGTATGTCCCAAAGTTCCTGAGATAAAATATTCACCACCTCTGTCTTGAATCCACGCAGGTGTATGAGACGTACTGATTTGTCTCCACGTGTATAAATTGATCACACACTCTCGAGTTTTCACGGCAGATTCACGAATTCCCGCAACGTTCTTTAGCTGGTTGTTTTCCGATTCCGCGTTGTTCAGCCAGGCTCCAAAGCAATCCTCCATTTGGGGTGTTGGACAAAGTGTCACCTTGTTTCACTGTGGACGCTTTTCTGCCAACGGGTGATCCTACTCTCTTGTAGGGTTGCTTGTTGAGATTGCTCTTCGGAAGCAGATGGACGCAGTAAAGGTTACATGCGCTTGGTATGGTCTTGCCGTCACGGTTAGCGGACATGGAGTCTGAGTTAAACCGAGTTTTTGGCCCATTGAATTCTTTCACCCATTCACCCGTGCTTTCCTGCCTTGGCCTGGTCGCCTCTTGAGTCTTAGCTTGAGCTTGGAGTTGGACTCACCTCTCTCCCGTTTCTCCCTGCCTTCGACCTCTCGATGGATTCCGGGCGACTCCCAGCTTACCGCTCGTCGTACCTGTTAAGGTTTCATCCTTACCCGAGAGCCAAGTCGTCAGTCCGTGAGAGGATTATGGTAGGATTCCTTCACCTTGCTTTGTTTCTGGCAAATACTTATCGTAAATCTGCCCTTAACAGACCATAGCCCTGGAATCTACACGCCACGAACCAAATCAAGTAGATGTCTTGCATACGGTGAGCTTTAAACTTAAACTGTCTATAATCCCTGAATAAACGATGGATCTAGGACAGTGACACGTTCGCTCTAAATCAAGTTATCCATGGAAATGATGTTTACAATGAAGACCGGTCACGCCAGCGACGCTTGAGCGTGTCCTCTCTGATCATCGTAAGCGACTACTTATTGCACCAGTGGGACCACCGTAACAAGTCCTGAATCTTCCCTGCCACCAGGACCTTTCGCTGTTGATGACCAAAAGACTCCCCGCGAGATAACTAGGTCCGCCTGCAAAGTTGCGCTGGGACTCGGCCATCCAATCGTAACGTATCGTGGCCGTTAGACACGAAGACATCAAGTGTTGCATATAGCCACCCTTTGATGTAGCATATATCATTGGGAAATGTAGTTAAAAAAGTGTGATGCAACCTCCAAAACAAGATCGATTATTCTCACGCCCTTTCACTTCTCTTTTCGCGCCTGTGGTCCACGTATGCCAGAGGCTGGGGGGAAGTCAATGACCGGTGACCTTTGCCGGGCTCTGAACACTTTTCTGGATTCGCTGGCGCTCCCTTCCAAGGAACTTGGATCAGTCGCGTTTCGTCCCGTCACTCTGTACAAGCAGCTGCGAGGAATTTGATGGCGTGACAAAAGGACTCGGTTCTTTCTTGCGGGAATCTTACGGTGGCGTTGTCTCTCAGTCTCTTTCTTCCAGATAGCATGCCCACCTCAGTCTCACCGAGATCTCTCCTTACCTTGTCTGCTAGGGCCTTCAAATGGGCACCTGAAATCTGTACATTTCGTCTTGCACCCGCACCTTGTGTGCTCTCAGTCGTGCCAATTATCCTCATTATTCTACTAGGGATAGCCCGTCGACGGTCTTGCGGCGTTTACGCTCATCGAAAGAAGAACAAATGGTTGCACGTTGCCTGTCATGGTATCCCGAAAATATCCATTCAAATTTATATTATCTCTTTACGCCGGTCCAATCACAATACGGCAGATGATCTGGTGCAACTTGGAGTATCCGGAATGTGCGTAACTGTTCGTCTGCCACACGACTTCAGTGCGTCAGTTGGCGTTCAGAACCGCTCAGGACCTCGGTTACACTCGGTTCACACTAACCCATTCCACCGAAGGACTGTAGGAGACGAAGAGCGTCTGGATGAGGTCATCCACCTTGGCATCTGCGGTTTAGTGGATTTCGATCTGTCATCACGACAATATGGGCGGTGGATGAACTAGAATCGAACAAGGTGACATTGCCATTCTTTAAACTTATGGCGGATATATCGGGACTTGAATCCTATCTGCGCAGCGTCGACTCCGCAAGACGATGAGATCATGAACACATCACATTTGGATCAACATACTTCGTACGTGTATCCAAGTTTACACTATTTGCTGTCTTGTTTGGCGCCGGACTGTATCCTGCAGATTGGAACCTAGCCTGTTATGAACCATCTCGTACTTGATGGTATCCTCAGAAATAAGGCACGAGTCCACAAGTCATCGCACGAGTTAGTCTGTATGTTCGGTACCAGGCCATACGAATTCCGGGCATAGACTGCGTTCCTGTACTTTTGTAACGTGAAGACAGTGCATCCTGTTCGGATAGGCTGCTTAGAATGGAGGAACCTGAACAAATCTCTGTCTGGTACTTGGACTGTCGCCTCGTGAGGGTCACCCTAAGCAGACCCGGATCTCAATATATCAGATCTGAGAGCTCGCATGGAAGAAAGTCCTATGACCTGATCGACATTCCGTTCACTGTTAGTGCACTTACTTTCCAGGAAATCCACTCGTACGCTACCACTTCCCTTTTGGGTCTCTGGCCAGTGTGGAAGAGAAATCTCTGGTTGCGAAAACCAATATCCATTTCGTTTGGACAAGCCCGTGGAGCAAGTCGAGATCCACTACCCCTTGACACTAGCTCAAAGCACCATAAACACCAACGGGATTTCTCTGCCTCCAGGTATTGTACCTCTAGATGGACGTCTTACCTCTAGGCTCATACGGCAGAAGTAATGCCAAAGCACCCGCAAACATAACTAGGCCCCCTGAAATATACACAGGCACAGACGTCTCCAGATTCGCATACAGCGCGATGACCGGTGCCTGTACATAGTGTTTCCGAGTTGCATATCAGCGTCGTGTTGCTGTCGGTCAAGAAGGGATGTACCATGACGCCGAACACGCGGTTCGCAGTACCGGTTAGACTATTGCCTGTTCCGCGATGTTTGGCAGGGAATATCTCTGCAGATATAGCATAGAGCACGCCATACATCATCTATCTCATCAGTGTCACCGAGAGAAGAGTAGAGTGAGATGGCGCCATTAAGGACCCACGTTACTGCAGAACACATAGCCACAGTTCCACCCAAGAAGCTGGTTTGACGTCCGGGAGGTTGTGCTCGCGTACAGGAACGCGCCAGTAAGTCCTTGATTTTGCAAGAGGTAACGGCGAGCTATGGCATAGGTGAGGTACTTGCCTGAGGAAATGGCGAGGCTGCCTCTGCGTCCTACATACGGTAACTCGACAGACCATCCAGCAATAAATGCGGAGGGAACACCGATCGAACTTAAAATTGCTTGCTGTTGTCAAAGTATAAAGGTTAGTTCGCACAGTGAACTCGAACGACGTACGTTGCGGTAGGTAATATAGAGGGAACCATCTCCGAAGACGGCACCACGACTCTGCAAACTAGATAAACCATTAGCTGCATCCTGTGCTAAATCCATTCCGACTCACAAGTATGGAAGAAAATTATTATAAAGCGTCGAGGCAAGACCAATAACGCCTACATCAGAAACAACTCAATCGCAACACCCCGGAATGAAGTGGAACCATACCCCAAATGGAGATAAGTAGGCTGGTCGACCAGGCGATCTTTGGAGTCGCAAAGAGCGCTTTCACATGGCCCACACCATACTTCGAGTCCTTGGACAGAATATAACGTCCGGGTCCCGACGGGGATTCATCCTGGCCCCGACCCGGCTCCTCCAATTCTTCGACTGTGAGTGTCGTTGTCTTGTTATTGTACCTGGCTAATTGGTGGATGACGCCCACTGCCTCTGCGTCCTTTCCGATCCCGGAGAGGAACCGTGGACTTTCTAAAAAGGGGAAGACGAAAAAGCGAATGCACCATAGCAAGATAGTGAGTCCGCCAAGTACAAAGAGCAGATATCTCCACCCCATATTGTCACTCCTTTCGCAGTTCTCGGGGCTGGCGCAAGAGAAATTGGAAATCAAGGGCCATGCAATCTGCAAGTAGCGCGTGAGTGCGTCGGGGCGAACACGCATCTCATACTCACTAGACTACAGACAAGTTCTCCGAGGGTATACCAAACGGCGAGGATTGTCAAAAGGTACTGATGAGATCCTGGGAGGAAATCTGGCACGGGGAGAGGTTAGTTGGGGCGTTTGAGAAATCGCAGAACTCGGTTACCCAAGAAGACAGTCGAATCCACAGGCACGTTGCCTCAGATGGGGTTCAATGGGTGACACTTCGCAGCGCAACTAGATAAACGTACCGCCAGAACCAACACCAACTACAGCAATCAGGGATGCCAGTGTGATAAAGTTGGGGGAGCCGCCTGCGGCCAAGACGAATACACCCGCGATGAGAAGTGTCAAGTTGAATGACCACCTAGAGGATGGCAATCACTTGGTTGGATATGCCCAGGCGATAAACGATAAAGCAAACCTTCGACCCCAGATGTCACATCCGATTCCCCAAAAGACGGCGCCAACGAGGAGACCAATGTTCGTTGCCAAAGTCAGAAACGGGCCATTGAAGTGGAACTCGTACATCGCAGTCGTGAGGATGAGTCCTACAGGCTGGTAGTGTCCTTTAGTATCGAGCTGTTGTTGTTTTTCCAAGTTGCGCTTACGGGTAAAACACTATCACTAAAAACCACCCGTAGGCATCAACCAAAGATGGGCAATAATGAAACAAGACCTACGCGAACCAACCAAAGCCAGCCACGAAGAACAAATACCACTACAATCGTATGGATGACATGAGCTCTGCATCCATCATCACATACCTGGTATTTGCCCATACCAATCTCTTGCATAGAACTATTCAAAATTCGAGCTTTTTCTCGATACACGGGATCGCTGTACCCGCCGTCTTCATACAGGTCGATCGCAAAGACTTTAATCGTTCCATCAAGTGAACCATATCCACCCGTGGGTTGTTTTTCTTCTGGCTGGAGTGAATCGGCGTGCATTCAAAGGGCGAAGCGACCCTACTCGGCGGAGGAAAAGCGGGGTCTTTGCACCGAATAGCTTCAGCATGACATAGAAATTTCTATAAAAGTTGGATGTGATTATTTATGTAAGTCACAGTTATTAAAAGGTTCCGTGTTTCACCAGGTCGCGATCACCGCCCAGAAGTTGTTTTCTTCAGTGTTCTGTAGATATGTAGGGGTGAGCGGGGCTACACGTACATGTTGACCATGTCGCGTTCGACAACTAGCTTTATCAGATCTACTAGCTGAACTTTGTCAGTTTGCATAGCCACGACGGGAAATGTCGACATTTTTTAACTCAGCCGATGTGGCTATGCCTGTCTCCGATAAGATAAAGACACTGCCCTGCTCTGTCATACACGGGGCGTATCTCTCTGGCAGGTACTCTCAAATTGGCATTTTCTGGATGAAAGTAAAGTCACAGATCTGACCATGATCAGCTCCACGAGGCGGACGCACTCCATCATCTCAGTTGCAAGAGCAAGGCATCGATAGATTCCAGGGGCCAGGTCGTCAAGACCGTGTTTTCCACGGTGGCCGGTTTGGGCTAGGGCGCAATCAGTGCGTGGGTACTCTTGAGATATCTAATTAGAAGATCGCACGCGGCGTCTTCTGACTCCCTGCCCCTGGACCAAATCGCGTCCGTTTTCCGTATCAAGTGCCCTATCGAGCCATACAACAGTGCCTTTCCAAGGCAAATCAAATTAGACGGCGTTCCATTAACCCGAGATTAAACTGTTTGAAGCAGTCGCGTCGCATATCGATGCAAATTAGGGATCCAAAGGCTTGGTGTGGGATGCTTTGTGCTAGGAGTTTAGGAAGGCAGCGCCGCCCCATGCTGCATTTCACGCGTGCCATCTGATTCATCTCCTGTCGCAGATTCGCCACCTGGCTTTCCAGATTTGCTGAGAGGTATTCCCCCCAAACGCATAAATACTTGAAAGTTTGCCTTGTTCAAATGAGCGTTCGATTCCCCCATTCACAATGGCTAACCTCATCAACGACGGTGTATACAAATTCGTCAATTTCGCTCACGCACCATCTGCTGCGGACAAGCTGAATGCTCTTCCACTGGCAGTGATCGCTGGCTATCATGAGAACAATGACTCTAACAACCAGAAGGCATGTACCTACAATGTCGGTCTGTGCCACTGAGGGATGATAACCACTTTCCCCTTCGGTAGTGGAATATCCAGAACCTAGGTGGAAACAGGGTCATCCTGCAGAGCGTCGCCGTTCCCAACACCTATGCGACTGCTTCCGCCTTCGCTGACGTACGTTCAGTTGGGATTCTTTGAGGAATATTATCGTGACTTGTGAGACCGATCTGGACAACTCGACAGGGCGTCCCGATCGCTGGTTCTTATAACCCAACCGTCTGGTCTGTCCACCAGGTCGGAAACAGATTCCACTGCGCATCATTTCATTGTTCGTTCCCTGAGCTTGACACCGGGTCGTTTCCACCTTCTTCAAGGCTTGCTACCGTGGACAATCAATTCGTTTGGGAGCTTCCCCAGCAAGGCGATTATGTGACGGTGATGCCCATTTTACTGCGTTCACAGGGAGCGCTCTTACACGATCTGCAATAGATTATTCTCCGACCCTTCAGCGTCACGGATGCATCGTTATGGGATCTCGTGCCTGCTTAGACGTATTGCAGGCATCTCCACTGAGACGTCGTTGCTCGTTCGGCTTTTCCTTTTCTTGAAGTGCTCTATCTGTAAAAAAAGTAAAAAGGAGATCAAGGTTTGGGGATATGTACAGTACTGCAGCACATTGCACGAGTGTTTCTGTTGAAGTAACTAGGACTTGAATGAAGCAGTGGAGCTTCCGTGTCTAATACGATCGAGGAACAGATATGTACTAGTGGCGTTACTTTCATAGGCTACTGAGTGCGACTCACAAGTTCAGCAGAAAACCAGTAGAGAGAACGTGGGCAAGTCCATAGACTCCACCAGAATGAAGCATGCAGGGGTTAACACATGAAAGGTAACAATGTAACCATACCCCAAATAACAACGAGAGGCTGTTCGATCGACCACGATCTATTCGACGCGTCAAACAAGCGCGAATGACTAGTCTGCCCCTTCATCCTCGCCATCGCCGTCGTCCACGTTGAATTTCCTCTTTCTGCCTGGTAGAGCACCCCCGCCACCATACCCAACACCTGCCTTTTGCCGTAAAGCATCCAGATCCTGTTCGCCCTCCTCAGCCCATTCCAACACAAGATGCCGACCGAGCAAGTGTGTATGTCGAAGTGCGGTATAGGCATTCTCAGCTTCACGTCGAGAGACAAACTCGAGGAACGCGAACCCGCGTGACCGGGCATCGAACCGCTTCGGTAGACGCACAGACTTGAGCTGGCCGTGCGCGCTTCAAGGGACCTCAGTATCACCCCGTATTACGTGCACGATCGAAAACGCACCTGAACAGTTCCCGAATATCCTTTTTTGTCACCTCGAATGGGACGTTCTTGACAATCATCTTGGTCGTTCGGGACTTGGCGATTGCCTTGTCTTTGGATTCGTCCTCGTCGGTCCCGCGTCCAGCGAACTTGACATGGAGCGCGTGGCCATCGAGGGTGAAGTCCTGCATACCATTGAGTGCTCTCTTGGCGCCCTCGACCGTCTTAAACCCGACAAATCCGTAGCCCATACTGAGTCTGGGAGCTTCACCTCCAAGTATGGCGGGTCGCTTCGGATCTGGCTTGGTTTGAACGCGTGCAAACGCGAAATCAGGCAGGTTTCTGAACACTTGTTTGAGACGTTCAGTTGTCGTGCTGAACGCTAAATTCTTGACGAAGAGTGTTGAACCCGCCGATAGAGGCACGTCTTCTTCTTCCGCAGAGTCGGGGGCTTCTTGTTCAGGAATGGTAACCGGTTTGGATCCAGACGTAGGCCACGATTCAGAGTCTTTGGAGGTATCTTGGAACATGCCGAGAGGTCCTTTCTCCAAATATACGACCGAATTTCCTAGCCGCCGATATGCAACCGCACGAAAGGCCTTGCTTGCATCGACAGCGTGTTCAAACTCTACAACTGCCATCGTCCCAGCGGGTGGTACAATGAGCTTGGATAGCTTGCCATGCACCTCGAACAGATCTCGGATCTGATCAGCCGTCGTCCCGTATGGGATGTTCTTGACCAAAATGATTGTGTCTGAGCGTCCTCGAGAGGCGAACGATGAAAGCATGACGCCTTGTGACTCCAGATACGACTTCGTCTCCTGAATGACGTGTGTCTCGGCCAACGCAAGTTTCACAGCCGCGTTACTAGACTCAGGATTCAAGATCTCTGCCTTGGGTATACTGAGACGATCTGCAATTGAAGTGACAACAGCGTCGCTCTAAGTACAACGCAATATATTAGACTACGTGACATGGGGTGCGATAGGGCATTGGCTTGACGAACATTCATATACAACATACTCCAATTAAACTCGCGCCCAGCGGTTGCTTTGCGCTTTGCATTGCGCTCGGCCTTGACGGAGTACTTCCCGCCCTCAGCATCTACTCTCTCAGGCTTGCCATTACGATCTACAGCAGGTAGAATATGCAATAATCGACCTTGAAAAGATTTCTTGTCGAGTGCTTCATAGGCAGACAGGGCAGAAGAGGGTCGAGAAAAAGTCACGTATGCAAATCCTTTGGGTTGCTTGGACATTGAATCAAGGGGAATGTGAACCTGCCAACAAGTGAGCATCAAGTAACATTTGCGCAAAAGGAATGAATCCAGAAAAATCTTTCAACTTCCTGGGGCCAGCATATCAGACGGACCTGATCTCCCCATACAATGTGACATTGTACGAACAAGAGGGGTAAATAGATATCATACCTGGAAAGTAGAGTCAGCGTACGAACCCAAGAGACGCATAGATAACAGAAGTCAGAGTAATTCTAGAATTTATTTCCCGAGGATCATCATATTCCTTGAGAATCTGATGTCCCTATTTGTGTTGTCATCACGGACAACAAGTCCGTCAGAAATCACTAACAAATACTCACCTGAACTATTTCTCCAAACGGCCGAAAAAGGGACATCAAATCATTGTCAGTACATGAGAAAGCCAGATTACGAAGGAAGAGGCGGGATGTCCGTTCAATGACTTCCTTCACGGAGTCATCCGCCACAGAAGCTTGCACCGATTTGTTACCGCTATCACCCGCTTCACCAAGTCGTCGCCGTTTGTTTGGACGGGGGTTCGGCGCATCCTTGGCACCCTACCAATACCATTATTACTACGCCAAAAGAGAACATAATACGTCGTACCTCTACGATCATAACATTTATGCGTGTCGAATCGATAAATGTGCGATCAAACCAGTCTCTTGCGTCGACCGCCTCCTTGTCGGTCATGAACCCAACAAACGCAAACCGCCGAGACGTGCCATCAGGTTTACGAGCAATTTTGAGGTCGGTGATGGTCCCAGGTGGTGCACCCCGTTGCTCAAAATGTTTTCGGAGACGTTCTGTGGTTAGATTTGGGGAGAGGTTCTTTACGATGAGGCGAGACATGGACGTTGAGTGAGAAAAAGCCCAGGTTGTAACTCCGATCGGTATATCCCGTGACGACTTCATCGTGATGGCCTCGACGTCGCTATTCAGCCAAGAGAAAAACCCACGGGGGATACCAAAAGCACCGTTTATCGTGAGTGGGTTTCATAGAGATATCGATACCAACGTTCGAGTCTTTCTAGGCCAATGTAGAGGAATACATTGGTACACCTGACGGTGACGTCGAGGCACCCCTCAAAGCTTTCCAGGATGCGATCGCGTACGGTTTCTCGTCGGATTATAGTAAGACGTTCTTAAACAGATAAAAGTACAGGAAATATCGCTACATGGATGCGAATTTGACACAACGCCGACGGAGCCTCGAAGATAAAATACCAGACATCAAGAAGACACTCCATATGATTGAGTTTTTGCAGCAACGTCGTGTATGTAAACAATCATGCTGAACAGACTTGTTGACGTACCGTCTTTAGGAGGGTGAACAAAGGGTAGATGACGACACTGATGAGTTGGATGATGAAGATGATATCGGGGAAGAGCTCGCGAAGAAGCCGTTGACCACCACGTTCGAGTTGAATGACACGCTTTATGCGGAAGCACAACTTGAAGACACCGACACTGTTTATCTGTGGTTGGGGGCAGGTCTTGTCTCGTTTACTTCCTCACCTTCTGCTGAATGTATTCGACCAGGCAAATGTTATGCTGTCGTATAAGCTTCCCGCTGCTATATCCCTTCTGCGATCCAAACTTGGTGCAGCGGAGGCGAGTCTAAAGGCGACTATAGAGGATCTTGAGTTCCTTCGCGAGCAGCTTACGGTGATGGAGGTGAACACTGCGAGGATGTACAATTGGGATGTGAAACGGAGAAGAGGGCGGTCGACGAACCCTACAGAAAAAGCTTGAACGTCTAGAGTACAACCAAAGGCTCCTGACTTCTTCCGTTTGAACATTACCGCAAGCTTTGGATGTGTGATCAGAGCCCTGACTTGATAAGCCGTTTTGATTGATGGAGTTAAGGTTGCTCCGATCGGATGACTCAGTCGGACTTGTTTGTAATACTAATACGTCCCACACATCTTCCTTCACAACCACCAGCATCCCCATCGCCCAGCCAGTTTATCCACCCAGGCTCTTACCGGAGGAAGTCTTGATCATTAGTGAAACACGATAACTCAGCTCTAATATTCTCCCATGCGCTCGCCCTCAAGCGCATCCATAACATCTTCAACTCCTCTGAGTGAGTTTACTCTTTGGATGTGCCCCCGGCACGCACTGAATCATTCCTATTGGAAGACAAGCAACCCACAGGTGGATATGGATCACTGGGCGGAATAACAGGGATCTCTGCGGTCGACCTGTATGAAGATGGGTATAGCGATCCAGTATACCAAGCGAAAGCACGCATCTTGAATTATTCCATACAAGAAATCGGCATGGGCAAATACCAGGTATGATATAGGATGACCCTGTACTCGTTGCTCATCCTCTTGTAGTGGCATCTGTTCTTTGTGGCCGGCTTCGGGTGGTTTGCGTAGGTCTTTGTTTTATCTGTATGCTTTAGTTGATGTTCTGTCGTTTTCAGTGACAGTATTTGGCCTGTAAGTGCAAGCTTGGAGACAGTATTCCGCATTCAACAACGTTTTACTAGCTGTTGCCTGGAATTATCCTTACGCCTGTAGTCTACGAATTCCATGTCAACCCAGCGCTGCTATCATTGACAGCGAACGTTGGTCTTCTTGTTGGTGCCATATTCTGGGGTCTCGGATGTGATATTTGGGGTCGAAGGTGTGCTCTATTGTTTGTCGTTTGATCATATTTAACGGACTGACTCTTTTTTGCAGGTGGTCATTCAACTTGACACTTCTTATCACGGCTATCTTCGGCTTGGCTGCAGGAGCTTCACCTGACTTTATTGTGTTGGCCTCCTTGATGGCGATCAGTAGTGTTGGTGCTGGAGGTACGTTTGTGGGCGTTTCATTACAGATTATGCACTGAACTTCGTTCGAGGTAACATGCCTGTAGATTCGGCTATCTTTTTGGGTGAAACTGGCGTCTTCCAGATATCCTGAGCTACTTGGCTGATCCCTGTCTCACTAGATTTTGTCCCCGGGTCTCATCAGTACCTCCTAACAGTACTCTCTATTTGGTGGTCCATAGGACTACTCACCTGTAGTCTCGTGAGTGTGAGATGAGCATACAATCTGACAAACTAATACACTCTTGCAGATCGCGTGGCCCCTGATTGCTAATTTCTCTTGTGCCACCGCCGAGAACTGTGAAAGGTCAAACAATATGGGCTGGAGATACCTCCTCTTCGCACTCGGTGGACTTTTTCTCCTGCTATGGAGTCTCCGTTTCTTTGTCTTCAGGCTTTTAGAGTCTCCGCGATTCCTTTCAGGGATTGGGCAAGATGCAGAGGCGGTCGGTGTCATCCATCAACTAGCCAAATACAATGGCAAGACAACCACGCTCACAGTCGAAGCTCTGGAGACGCCAGGTCGGATACAGGATGGATCTTCAGCAAATCCTGGACGTCATATTCTATCTAGGCATTCTAATTACGGTGCAGACCATATCAAGGGATTGTTTGCGACACCGAAGATGGCTTGCTCAACTAGCCTACTCATCGCCATTTGGGGTATAGTGGTTTCCCGTTTGTATCTGAATGCGGTGACCAATTTTTTCTTGTCTGGTGAAGGGGCCATCGGACTTGCTTCGACGCTTTACAATAGTTTTCTTCCATATTTGTGAGTGGAGACGTGGCTTATACCCGACACCACTAACTACTCGTGAAGCTTGCAGAGCCGTGGTGCTATCTTCGGGGATGGATCACTTTATATTACCTACCGCAATGTACGCATTCTGCATGGATATTATGGTTCAGAACTCACCCTTTTGACAACAGCAAGTAATTATAAGTGCGACATGTGTTCCAGCCGCTTTCCTTGCTGGGTGGGCCGTCGAGGTGCCATACATCGGACGTAGAGGCAGCCTTGCGATTTCCTCAGGCGAGTTGTCCACCTATGCAATGAACGTTCTTTGTTCAACGACCTCTCGCGAAATAAAGGGCTCACCGGTGCGTTTCTATACGCGAGCACCACCGCCAGGACGTCCAATGAGCTTCTGGGGTGGAATTGTGGTTACTCGTTTTGTAGCATGGTGCGTCCAAGAAGGGTGGTTCGTTCGGAGATGGCTCACCGTTGCGCAGATGATGTATGGCGTGCTCAATGCGATCACTCCAGAGATATTCCCTGCCAAACATCGCGGCACCGGAAATGGCTTGGCAGCCACCTCAACCCGTGTGTTTGGTGTGTTGGTACGTGGCTCCGTCTTGGACAGGGACATGGCGATATGCAACTCACACGATCTGTAGGCACCGGTCGTTGCGCTGTACGCAAATCTGGAGACTGTTGTACCCGTGTACATTTCTGGGGCTCTGATCGTACTTGCAGGTGTCTTGGCTGTGTTTCTACCGTATGAACCTAGAGGTAAGGTGTCCATCTAGATGTGTGATATATCCTAGACGTAGATAGACATGCTTGATACCATACGAACTGTAGTAGATGCAATGCAAGATGGCAGACGGTGTACCACAGACATCAGACTTTGGATGGCATGTGGACCAAATGCCAGCGAAATGTGCTGCTATTCTACAATAAGATCAAACATCGGTGAACCCCTTAGTCGTCACTTTGGCTAATTTTCCCGCTTGTGGCACTTTTTCTCGTAGCTCAAGTGTGCCAAGTCGGATAAGGCCGTGAGCATATTCCTGATGCTGATTTGGACAACCAAATGATATACTTGTTGGGATATACAACTATGCGAGTATAAAGAACTGACATCAAGATGATGACCATATCATTGACACCATCATCCAAGTTGGGGAACACTTGAAACTTGGGAGACTTCTCTTTACTGGTAGTGAGCAGCCTTCTGCACAGGATCCATCATAATCAAGCTTGACTGGAAGGCCCATAGCAGGTAGTTCGATATCTGTTCCCATCTTTCGCACCAGGCCTGGCCAGGT